>JAMPIV010014672.1:0-237593 GCA_024509875.1 Oreohelix idahoensis | reverse complement strand
GCCTCCCTTTCGGCAGTCAATCTTTTCTCTTCTGCCTCCCTTTCGGCAGTCAATCTTTTCTCTTCTGCCTCCCTTTGCTGTCGTTTTTTCTTCGGCCTCCAATGCCTTTGCCTCTTTGTCAGCCTCAATCTGCAACCTCTTAGTCTCAGCCTCTAACTTCTTCTCTTCAACCAACCTGTCAGACTCCAATTTTCTTTCAGCCTCTTTTTCTAATCTCCTTTCTTCCCGTTCAATATATTTATCACATTCAGCCGTTACGTATTGAATTAAAATTTGACCATCCATTCCCATCTCCTTCGCGGTGAGCACAGCAGCTGATCTAAATTTTGCCAGCTCCGCCATACTTTTTAGACAATATAATAATATACAAGATAAATCTCTAACCAGTAAATACACTAAGTACTTCTAATTACTATATGACTATAGTCTAACTAATTCTAACTAACCAGTTAACTAATTAATTATTTCTGGCTGTGAAGATTCACCAACTTTTATCTGCAGGGACACTTTTAATGTTAAAGGGAATTTTACAATTTATTTCCCTACTTTTATTTCTCCCACCAGGAGATCCTAATATTACTGTTGGGCTAATTATCCCCGGACAAGACCCCAATATATGTAGTGGTGTTTGATGGTATTGTATGATGTTGATATTACTAAATGTAATTGTATGAGGCCAGCTGTGAAGGCTCCTGAGATAAAATGTAGTTGAGAATTGTCAGAAGGCCTTTCTTGCTACCACTACGACCTCACACTTAATTTTTTTTTTAATGAATGTGGCTACGTAAAGTGTCTAGGGTTATGATATGTAGTGTGGTGTAATAGGTTATAGATATACCCACAGATATTTAACAAGACTAATAATATTAATAAATGTTAAAATACACTGAACTAACTCACGTGTGTAAAATTTTTTTGATAGAATTATATTACATTTATTTTGTTCTGGGTCAATTTTTAGGTTGACCAGAACTTAAAAGGATTTAGAGATTATATAAGAAATGCATGGAATATTATATCATAAATGCAATAGTGTACATATATATGTACTATACTAGTTAGTTTTATTAAAATGTTCTAGTAGTCATCTACTTGGGAGGATAGTTACTGTTTGTGCTGTTGGGGTGGCCTCATCACACCTGTCTATATTGACTACACAGTGTCCAGAAAATGGTGGGAATTTTTATGGGGGTATTAGTAACTACACAGCGTTGGTGAATGTCCAGCAGACCAGAGGCTCACTCATCTTGTAGTTGTAGCTCTGGTGCTGAAATCAGGTGGTCCCACCTCTCCGTGCTGGCGGGCAATAATGGTGGTCTCTGTCACAAGTACTGCACAGATACACTCGAGTAAAGTCACCAACTGAATAGACACTGCTTTGTTGACAACAGAAACTCACAGCTCTGCAATCAAAGTATGGGCCATGTGTCAAAATCTATTCTCTACCCACGTCTGGACACAACACTGACACAACAACCACATCATACAGACAGGTCAGATCTCTCTGACCAAACAGCACATTTACCATGGTGGTTTTACATCAGATAGATCCTCCCAGACTATAGATTCTGAAAAATATTTATTAGTTTTCTGCCCTAAAAGAGGATAGGTAATATGTTTCATTATTCTCAACACCTGATCTGTCTTGCATAATCCTTGCTGGAGTTTATGTACATTGTTGGTCCCTAGACCCTGACTAGGGCGGGGGGTCTAGAGCAAATCCCTACTTGTTTGTAAGGCTAGATTTCGATATGGCAGTATCAAATCACTCGAACATGAAACAATATTCAAAATATATAAGGAAATAATTTCAATCTTACCAGATTATGAATAAATAACACAGAATTGCTAGCAAAACTCAGCTGAGCTGCTGGCTATAGTATGGCGTCCCTAAATTTCTTTCACTTTCTTTCATATGGAAATCACCACACTTTAAAATCTGTGTCTATCACTGAACAACTATTGAAGAATGGCCCCACTTTCGCGTCTGAGCGCTAATGATATGATTGTCTGTGGCCAATCACTGCCTAGGTTTATTTGAATTTCAAATTTCCTACCATAAAGTCATTTCAGTCATGCTTCAGTCAAGTATGGATGGTTATCTGTTAGTCTGTCCGTCTCTACTTGTGTTTCTACAAAATGTACTCGATTTTTGAACCAACCTTTCTCTCCCCTCCAAAATTTTGTCGTTAAAAGTTATATTTAGACACAGCTACCACCCAAAACCCCTCTCTTCCATACTACTTAGATTTGAACACCTGCGTCTCGAGGTCGTGTTTTTATGTGCAATTAGCGACACTTTTAGATTCAATACAGTCTGTCGATGATGTGAACAACACTGTCTTTTGTCATTATCTTCAATATTATCTATCCGTTTGTAAAATTAAGACCATATTAGTTCACTGCTCTGAATGGGCCATCCGGCCAGCTAATTTTTATATTCCTAACATTAATATTAAGAAAAATTTACTTTTTAATTTTTGTAATATTCCAAACATCTGCGTTTTAGCCGCTGAATTCAAATCAAGGGCTTGGTATCGCGCAAAAGCGTCCAATAAATGACTGTGGCGTAACATATCTATGGTCCCTTCTGTCGAGTTGCTTACTTTTTATGTCAACTTGGGAAACGTGACTTTTCTCCGTTTCCCCCCCCCCCCAATTGCGTCTCCTTAGCCTTTCTAGTCTCACGCAATCTTTCCAGTCATATTTTTTTCCTTTCATCCACCGTTCCCCTCCTGTTTAGCAAGTCAATTCTTATGGAGGGTGATGACCCGCGGTCTGGGCGATCATGTCTATCAGCAGCCTACGCATTATGTTTTTATCCTTATATGTTATCCTTGGAGATATTTTACCGTTGTATCTCTGTCAATTTCACTACATCATTGGAGGAACACTCTTCCCACATAAAGAAATTCACAAATTAACATGGGAATCACCAAATGGTCGGGACAGAAACCAGATAGACCACATCATGGTTAACGGTAGATGGAGACATGCATTACAAGATGTGAAGGTAAGAAGAGGTGCAGATGTGGGAAGTGATCACCATTTAGTAGTAGCAAAACTGAAAGTGAAACTAGGAAGGGCTGCACCAACTGTAACTACACAGAAAAGGTTTGACATCAGCAAATTGAAGGACTCCCTTACCAGAAAAGCTTTTGCGGCCGACATAAAGAAACGATATCAATTTGCCAAAAGTCAGGAAAAGACATTGACTGATGATATAGACCAGAATTTATACACCATTTCAACAACATACAAAGAAAGCAGCAAATCGTGCTTGGGATTCCAGGAAAGGAAGAAGCAAGACTGGATAACACCAGAAACATTAAACACCATAACGATGAGAAAGGAAATGAAAAGAAAGAAAACAGAAGCGAAGTCCCCCAGGTTAAAGCAACTATATAGCGAACAGTACCGTCAGCTGGACAAGGAAGTTAAACGCCAAACCCGAGCCAACAAAAGGAATTTCCTAGACGATCTTGCAAAACAGGCAGAGGAGGCAGCACTGAGAAATGAACAAAGCACAGTATACAAAATAACTAAATTCATCAGCGGAAAACGAGGTGCAAACAATATTACATTAATAAGAGATAAGCAAGGTAATCTCATCACGACAGCAGAGGGACAGGAAATAAGATGGGCAGAGCACTTCAGAGAAACTCTGAACAAGGAACCACCAAAGACACAATTAAATGTTCCTGAAGCGGAAAACGATCTAGATGTGAATACAGACATTCCACGCAAAGAAGAAATCATCACAGCAATCAAAGGGTTAAAGAACGCAAAGCTCTGGGCCATGATAACTTAAATGCAGAGCTATTTAAGACAGACCCTGAGCTAGCGGCAGAACTATTAGAACCACTATTTGCACACGTCTGGAAAACGGGGACAACACCATCAGAGTGGAAAAAGGAATAATTGTCAAACTGCCCAAGAAGGGAGATCTTGCAGACTGCAATAATTGGAGAGGAATCACTCTTCTCTCAGTTCCCAGCAAAATACTAGGCAGGATAATTATACAGAAAATTTCAAAGGCAGTAGACCACAAACTGAGGAAAGAACAAGCAGGATTTAGAAAGAACAGGAGATGTGTAGATCATATATTCACTCCCAGGAACATTATAGAGCAGTGCTCAGAATGGCAAAGACAGCTTTACATTAATGTTGTTGATTTTGAAAAGGCTTTTGACAGCATACATAGGGACAGTTTATGGAAATACTGAGGGCTTATGGAATTCCAAGCTGCATAGTGTCAATCATAAAAAGCCTCTATACCAACTTTACGTGTAGTGTTGGGCAGAGCAACCTAACCTTTGAGGTGAAGACAGGAGTACGACAGGGATGCCCCTTATCAACCATTCTATTTTTAACAGTCATAGACTGGGCGATGCGCCAGACAACAGAGGGCAGTCCAAGAGGAATAAGATGGACAACATTTTCTACATTGGAAGATCTGGAATATGCAGATGACATTCCACTACTAGCACATTCACATCAACACATCCAGGAAAAAACGGATAGACTTAATAAGTTTAGCGAGCAGGTGGGCTTGAATATCAATTTAAAGAAGTCTGAGGTCATGACGCTCAATGTGAGCAACCCTGAGCCCATATCAGTAAGGAATCAGCAATTGGTACAGACAGGTACCTTCACATACCTAGGAAGCATAGTAACACCAGACGGCGGGGCAGGCAGAGACATCAATGTCAGAATGAATAAGGCAAGAACAGCCTTCTTTAGCCTAAACAACATCTGGAAGTCCTCCCAATACAGCACAAGCACAAAATTAAGATTATATCAGAGCTGTGTGCTTTCTGTGCTTCTCTATGGTGCGGAATGCTGGAGAGTTACAGAGAAGGAAATGTCGAAATTGTCCTCTTTTCACACAACATGCCTAAGAAAGATTTACCGAATCTTTTGGCCAAATACCATCACTAACCAAGATCTGCTTACTCGTAGCAAGCAAGAGGACATGCACACCATCATAGCTGGCAGACGCTGGAGCTGGGTTGGTCATGTCCTCAGAAGAGACCCCGATGCCATCACAAGAACAGCTATGCTTTGGACCCCTGAAGGAAAACGAAAGAGAGGCCGACCAAAAACAACTTGGCGGAGGACTTTGGAGGCTGAGATGCAAAGAATGAACCAGAGTTGGGGCACTGTACGATGGATGGCCACCGACCGAGCAAAGTGGAATCAATTTTTTGTTGCCCTACAAGACGCCACTAGGCGTGATGGCCACTGACTGCTTTGACGGTCGGCGGCTAAGGATCAAAGAAGAAAAGAAGAAGGGAAGCAAAGAAGGAAGAAACAAGGAAAGCTGAAATTGAGGCTGACATGGAAGCAAAGAAGGAAGAGACAATGAAGAAACTGGAACTTGAGGCTGCTAGTTCTAGACCAGCTACTAAGGAGTCTACTCACCCTTTCAATCTGCGACTCCCGTCCTTCGTTGAGAGCGTCGATATGATGGACGTTTATCTAGAAAGGTTTCAATAAGAAGCAGTATCTTAGAAGGTTAAGAAAGAAGACTTGCCATCTCTGCTAAATAATTTGCTCACTGGAAGGGCTTTACAAAGTGTCATTGCTTTGACAGTAGAGGATCGCATGAATTATGACACTGTGAAGGAGACACTGCTTCGAAGATTTAGACTGACTGCTCAAGGGTACCGTGATAGATTTAAGGAGGCTATTCCTACAACCAGCAATGACTTTAGTGAGTTTATTGCGGAAATCAAGCTGCTGTACAATAGGTGGATTGAACTGTCAGGTATTGTCAAAGATTTTGATGCGCTATCTGACCTCATGCTACAGGAGAAGGTTCTATCATCTTGCAGTCCAGAGTTAGTGGCTTTTCTACAAGAGTGAAAGCCAAAAGATAAAAACATTATGCAGGAGTTAAGGAAGCACTGTCACTGCTCACCCTGCGAAGCCTATTCACAAGCAGTTAGTTGCTGAGACCTTTTTTAGCTTGTGTTGCTCAGGAGAAAGTTGAGAAGAAGACGTACATACATCCTTGGGCCCACAGCTTGGACAGGTATGTTGATACAGATGGTGGCAAAAGAAGATGGAATGAGGACAGAAGATATTCTCCTAAGAAACTGTACCCTTCTTTCGGGTCAGGCTACAGTAGAAGGGGTTGTTATAAGTGTGGCTCAAGGCGTCATCTATCTTATCAGTGTAAGTGTCCATTCAGCCAGCAAAGAAGTCCATATGCCAGCCCAAAGAAAAATTCTCATGTCAGTCCAAGGAGAAGCCCTTACAAGCGCCAAGAGATGGATTCTCACTGCCCCAATTGTAATGAAAAAAGAAACAGTCGAAAGGAGTGTCCAAAGAAAAACACTGAACAGCGAGGAGTGTGAGGGGTGCAGACCATTGTTCGAGCCTGATGGCAAGCCTATTTTAATTTGTGGCCACACTTTGCATTGCCTTTCATCAGTTGATGAGAATGGTAGCTTAACTTTACATAACGGTTTTGTGGAAAATACAACCATTGACATAAGGAAGACATTGATTAAGGATACTTGCTATATTGGAAAGATGGCCAATGGACAAATGTATTACATTTGGTGGTAATGTCTAACACTACCCGCTGGCTATTGTGCAGATCGACACCCCTTTCTTGTCGGGTAGAGTTCGAGCATGCGTCCTCGACCCGCCCGTCGCTGATCTCATTATTGGAAATGTTAGTGGAGTTCGTAATTGTACCAATCAGGTTACTGAGGAGTGAGAAAACAAACATGAGCCATTTGTTAATGCAGTAATGACGAGAGCTCAGGCTAATGCTGATGATGCGAATATTATGTCATCGCAACCCAGTAATATCCCTTTGGTGCCTAAGGTTGCTGGAATTACAGCATCTGATTTTTCAGACAGACAGAGGCAAGACATTTCACTTGTGCCTTTGTTTTGGTTGGCTGAGTCCAAGAACGTATGACATACCAAGTCTGCCTGTTACTAGTTCGAAGTTAGAAACTCCATTCTAATCAGGTGCTTTGCAGAGCAACATTTGGTCATTAGGCAGGTGGTTATTTCGGCAGAATTTAAGAATACAGTGTTAAGGACAGCACACAATATCCCTTTTGTGGGTCACATGGGTATTGCAAGAACTCGCTGTAGAGTGGTGTCCCAGTTTTACTAGTGTGGATACAATAGGGATATGAAGGTTTATTGTCAGTTGTGTAAAGTGTGTTAGAAGACAAGCCAGAAAGGAAGGACTTCCAAGGCACCATTAGTAGCCAAGGATTTGGCAGTTCACCCTTTTCAGAAGGTTGCTATATACATTATTGGGCCCTTCCCGTTATGTCTGATCGGGGGTATAGATTTATTCTAACATTGGTTGATCTATGCACAAGGTGGCCTGAAGCAGTGCCAATGAAATCCATCACATCAAAGGATATAGCAGAGGCTGTAATGAGTTTATTAAGCAGATTAGGATTTCATGAAGAGATATTGCCTGACATGGGCCGGGAATTTATTTCAGAAGAGATGAAGCACATATCTAAATTGCTAGACATAGCCCAAGTGTTCACCACCCTTTAGCATCCTCAGATCAACGGAGTCTGTGAGCGGTTCAACGGAACTCTGAAAAAAATGCTACGAAAGATTACAGGAGATTTTATGCAGTTGTGGGATAGAAACCAACCGGCGGTTTAGTTTGCATACAGGGAGATGCCACAGGAGAACACAGGGTTCTCACCCTTTGAGCTAGTATTTGGTGCAAATCCTCGGGATCCCATGAAAATTTTGAGAGACTGACTGACAGGGAATTACGCTGATGATAGCGTCAGGTCAGGTTATGAGTATGTCGTTGACTTGTGACACTGCATAATTATATCCTGTTCGATAGCTAGTGAGGCATTACAGATATCAGGTACAAAGTATAGAGTGTATGCCAATAGGAATAGCAAACTTGTATCCCTCAGTCCTGGCAGTGAAGTATGGTTGTTGTTATCTACCAAGGAAAATCACCTGCTAGAGAGCTGGCAGGGTCCATGTCAAGTAAAGAAACAGATTACTGATGTGGATTATCTTATATTAGTATGAGGGAAGTAGAAGATTTTCCATGTTAATAAGCTAAAACCATTTGTAGTATGCCCAACTGAACTTGAACCAGTTGTGAATGTTGTTCTTGATAGTACAGTTACCGTAGCTAGTGCAGCGGTCATCGAAGAAGATGGAGAGAAAGGGGAGGAGGTACATCCATCTCCCACTATTGCCATTGGTTGCTTCGAAGTCATGGAGAGATGTAAAGGCATCTGCATCACAGCATCAGAGGCAACAAGTGCAGTCAATGCTCTGCGAATTTCAAGATGTGCTCACAGATATTCCTGGAAGAAATGATTTGGTTGAGCGTGATATCAAACTGACCTGTGGTGAGCCCATTCGGGTGAGGCCATATCCTATTCCACTACATTATACTTCTGCGGTTGAGAAAGAAGTGAATGGTATGTTACACTTAGGTGTTATCTCCCCATCTGAATCATCATACTCATTCCCCATGGTCATCGTGCAGAAGTAGGATAAATCCCTACGGATATGTATAGACTTTCGCCACTTGAATAGTGTCACAGTGATAGATGCAGAACCTATGCCCAACCAAGAGGTCCTCCTAACCCAAATAGTGGGGGCAAAGTATTTTGCAAAACTAGACTTATCGAGGGGTATTGACAAATTCCCTTATTAGAAGGCACTAGGCCACTTACGGCATTTTGTACCCCTCAGGGTCTTTTCCAGTTTAATTATACGTGCTTTGGACTGGTGAATGCCCCTGCAACTTTTGTGCGAATGATGAGAATGCTTTTGAGTGGACAGAAGAAATGTTATTACATATATTGATGACATCTGTCTGTTTCATGACACTTGGGATGAAGATGTAGAGGGTTTGAAGTCACTGTTATCATGCATTCGGGTGCATCACCTTACAGCAAGACCCAGTAAGATTAAGGTGGGGTTTCATGAGCTAACATTTCTGGGGTATGTAGTAGGACCAGGTGTCTTAAAACCCGTAGATCAGACAGTTGGAAGAATTTTGAATTTGCAACCTCCAAAAACAAAGAAACAAGTACGTAGTTTACTTGGTCTGATAAATTTTTATCATAAATTTATCCCCAGGTTCTCCTCGTTGTCGGCAGATCTGACATCGCTCACTCAAAATGGCACGCCGAACAGAGTGGTCTGGACTGAAGAATGTGAAAGAGCACTGAGGAAGATCAAGAATGTATTCTCCAGCAAGCCCATTCTTCTACTGCCAGACTTAGCTAAGCCCTTTGTACTGAGGACTGATGCTTCTGCAGTGGGCATTGGTGCATGTCTTATGCAGGAACATGATGGGTTTCTACATCCTGTCAGCAGGAAGTTACTTCCAGCTGAAACGCAATATGCCACTATAGAGAGAGAGTGCGTTTAACTATTATTTGGGCTATTTCCAAACTCTCTAGGTATTTGTAAGGATCTCATTTTGTGCTGGAAACGGACCATTGTCCATTGACTTTTCTTAAGTCATCCAGATCACCAAATTCGCGTTTGATAAGGTGGTCGTTGTTATTACAACAGTACAACTTCACTTTTTTCGCATTCAGGGTAAATTGAATGTTCTTGCAAATTCTTTATCGAGATTATGAAAACTTGCATTTAGTAAATGGGTGTGTTTTTTTTAACCACCCTTTCCATTGTACTATATGATATCTGTAAATGATTATTGTTTTGCCAAATGTATTCTGCATGTTTTTTGTATAAACTATATTCTGATGGTATGTTGTGTATCCAGTACAGGTTTATAGAATAGATACCGGTATTCTCCAGTATGGTAGAATTTGATGACAGTGATGTAATGTCTATCACCATTTTTGCGGGTAATTAGAGTTGCATCATTATTGCCAAACTGTTGTTGTTCTATTTTTCTAGCAACTCGTTTCTATTGTAATTTTTTTCAGCATGTTATTATTGATTATGTGCAATTGGCATGTGTCCACACTTGTGCAATAGATTTTGCCCACACATGTAATTTGAAGTTGTGCATGATTGGGTTCCTGATATCTACCACCCATGCAGTGAAAAACTATGTTTTTCACTTGGAGAGGGAGGGGTGGATGTCACGAACCGGTTATAGAATAAATGTCGGTACTCATGCTCCTGCGGGAGCTAGAGGTATTTATGTAAGTTGTGAGTTGAAGTGAGTGAATGTTAAGTTTGACTGTGGGCATGAATGCATTAGTAGCAGTAAGCACTAATGTCGAGTTCACGGGCATGACTGAGTTGTTGTGAACGAAGTGGTGGTGAAGACTGGTCAGGTGTGAAAAGGGTCATGTGTGGGAAGGTTTTCGAGAGAAAGATTGGAGCGAGGAGAGATTACGTGGAGAGAAAAGACGATTTGGATGAAGGAATGTAGAGAGTAGAAAGTATATTGAGATATTGTGAAATTCGTTCCGTTGGGTGATGTTCCAATTATGCACATCATACATTGTGCTTTTCTTATGATTTATGGCCACAGCGGCTGTCTGCCTGTGTTACTGTGTTATGCTCAAGTTTGTGACATAAAGTCGTCGGATATCGTACCTACGTGTTGGAGTTCAGTGAGTTAACATTAGCTGTGAATAACAAGCCATGTTTGTCGCTCCATGTATAATGAAAGATATATATATATATATATATATATATATATATATATATATATATATATATATATATATATATATATATATATATATATATATATATATATATATATATATATATATATATATATATATATATATATATATATATATATACCGAAGCACAATAAAAACGCACCACCTGTATAATCCAGGAACAGAGTGTGAAATGTAAATATAAGTGTTTACAAGTTTACATATTTGGAATCTTTATTCATTTTCCTATGAATCCATCTTCTTCTTCTTCCATCCTTAGCCACCAACCGGCAAAGCAGTATGTGGCCAGTACGCCTAGTGGCGTCTTAGGGCAACAACAAATTGATCAATCTATCGCTGTTTCCACCACGCCTAGTGGCGTCTTTGTGGAACAGAAACAGACCAAACAATCTATCGTTGTTTCCGTAATCAGATTGGTTGGCAAGCAGGTGATCAGCCCACTGTGCAATGAATCCATGCTGGTCATTAATTTTTACATTTGATTGTTATGAAATTCATTGCATTCTGTGCAGGCAAGGGAGAAAACCAAAAATGCAAGCAATAAAAAAATTCATTCATACTATCCTCAGTATCTGGTATGTCCACCGTGTGCTTGCAAACAAGCGCGGCAGCGGCTCCGCATGGAACGCACAAGTCTCTGAAGAAAATTTCGGGGAATCAAGTCCCATTCACGTGTAAGAGCAGCTTCGAACTGTTGCAGATTAGCTGGAGAACCTTGCCTGTAGACTCTGCGTCCAAGCTCGTCTAACAGATGTTCTATAGGGGACATGTCTGGTGATAGGGCAGGCCAATCAATCGTCACAATGTTCTGCTGCTGTAGATATTGCTGCATAATGCATGCGGTGTGCGCACGTGCGTTATCCTGCTGGAGAAGCTGCAAGTCTGGATAATTTATGAACGCAGGAGCAACCAATGCATCTAGAACCTCATCTCGATATGTCACAGCATTAACATTTCCACGGAAGACGTGAAGAGGCAAGCGATGGTGAAAACTGAATCCTCCCCAAATGTGAATACTGCCACCTCCAAATCGGTTGTGCTGACGAACATAGCAATCTGCAAAGCGCTCTCCACACCGTCACCAAATCCGCATACGTCCATCAGCAAAGGATATGTTGAATCTGCTCTTGTCTGTGAATAGGACAGCATTCCACTGCAGTCTAGTCCATCTGACATGTTGCTCTGCCCATTGCAGGTGCTGCTGACGATGTCTGTGAGTCAAGTTTGGCCCAACATAAGGTCGTCTTGCAGTAAGGCCTGTATCTCTGAGTCGTCGTATGACTGTCATTCGAGAGACTTGCCCACGTCTACCCATTATTGCTCTTGCTGTTTGACTTGCCGGGAGAGAACGATTCCTCAGGTGACTCAGCAAAATATGACGATCTTGCGCAGGTGTAGTAACTCGTGGTTGGCCACTCCGAAGTCTATCCCGGGCACTGCCAGTGGTTCCATAACGTTCATTGAGACGTACAATAGTGCTGTGGTGGCAATTCATCTTTCTGGCAATGGCCCGCGAGCTCATTCTGGTCTCCGACATACCAATGGCTCGTTGGCGGTCGTTTTCAGATAGTCGTGGCATTTCAAGCACATATACTGGGTGTTTTGTCTCAGCGGCCTTTTTATACCGAGTAAACTGCCACAACGCGTACACATTTTCAGGGTCATAGCTGTTGGGAATCGTGTTGCACATGTAACTTTCATTGTTTTCATGTAGTCTGTACACAAACCCGTGGGTTGAATCATGCACTTTCCATTCCAGCAGCCATTCTCTCTCTACCTCATGACAAACACGGGGAAAATCCATTCCCACACTTTTTTTCCAGCTTCTCGGCATCAGTATATATAATAGTGGTGCGTTTTTAATGTGCTTCAGAGTATATATATATATATATATATATATATATATATATATATATATATATATATATATATATATATATTTGTCAATGTGCACTCACAGCTAAGCACTTGACAGAAAGCGTCCTCAATTTTCTTAGTTATATAAGTGATCTGTTCTTCAGTGGATCTGTGTTTTCTGAATCCTACTTGCTGTGGGGCTAAGAGATGTTCTTTCTCTAAAAGCCACATTAGTCGGGTATTAATTATGCGCTCCATCAGTTTTCTAACATAGCTATGTAGAGTAATAGGTCTGTAGCCATTTGGTTTTGTCTGAACTTTGTCTTTCTTAGGTATTGGAATCAGTTTGGTGTCTGTCCAAGTCTGTGGTACTATTCCTCTTTTCCAGCTGCAGTTTAGGATGGCCAGACGCTTCTTTTTTGCCTTTGTTCCTAGGCCTGTTAGCATTTCATTGGTTATTCCATCTTTTCCAGGTGACTTCTTTTTCTTTAGCGCCCTCATTGCCTCTTCAATTTCTTGCATTGTTAACTTTGCCATCATGTGTTCTTCTGGTGCAAGCTTTTTGTTTGTTGCCGTGACTCCTTTGTTCATCAATGATGGCCTTTCTTCTGTCAACAGGGACATCAATGTGTTTTGCACTAGCATAGTGTTCCATGAAGGTATTTGCAGGTTTTTTCCCAGAGCATATTTTCTCCTTGTTTGATTGTGATTTGTGTAAGGTTCTTCGTTGTTCAAAGCTCTAACTAGTTTCCACATTTTGTTCCCTTCTTTATCTAGGTTGAGATTTTCTTTTGTTTGCTTCCAGCATTCTCTTGTTGTTTGGTTTAATGTTCTTTTGTACTTTGCAGTGGTTGCTTTGAGCACGATGTTTGCCTCAGTTGTTTGTTCTGTTTCTGCCGTGTCTCTGGGCTTCTGTTACCTCATCTTCAAGTTTTTGCAGTTCTTCATTCCAGTATAGTTTATAGTTCTTTCTTGCCCCTCTCGGAATAGTCTCAATAGCTGCTTGAAGTATTGCTCTATTAAAGCTTTCAACCATATTTTTCATGCTGTTGTTTCGTGTGTTGATGGTCTCGCAAAGACTGTCAGTCAGCACTGCAAAACTGTCCCAGTCAGCTCTTTTGTAATTCCATCGGGGCAATGGTTTCACTTCATGGAGAATATACTCCATATTAACCACTAAATAAATAAACAAACAACACACAAAGGTAGTTATCAGGCACTCAGTGAGAAATAAAGAAGTAGAAGACCAGACAACAGAAAAACAACAGAAGTGATAGGCTTACCAGGATCGAACCAGGACCTTCCGAACGGCACCCAACCGCCTAGCCACGGTAGCGAATCGCCACTTATCCACTCTGCCAGCTCCGCATTACAAAAATAATGCTTCACTGACAGAGGTCTAGCGCGAACACTCCGTGACCCGGATATGTACCATAGGACGACCTAGGCTAATTATAGACGCAATCACTTCTGCAGTTCCACTATACAACAGTGTAGACCAGATTACACATGACAAAGGCCTTAACACTGTGTCCAGCAAATGATAGAAGAATGAGAATAAGTAAAGTATAGACTGTAGGTTTCTTGGTATTCTTTTATAAACACATAAACATATGTCATGTGTAATCTGGTCTACACTGTTGTATAGTGGAACTTCAGAAGTGATTGCGTCTATAATTAGTCTAGGTCGTCCTATGGTACATATCCGGGTCACGGAGTGTTCGCGCTAGACCTCTGTCAGTGAAGCATTATTTTTGTAATGCGGAGCTGGCAGAGTGGATAAGTGGCGATTCGCTACCGTGGCTAGGCGGTTGGGTGCCGTTCGGAAGGTCCTGGTTCGATCCTGGTATGCCTATCACTTCTGTTGTTTTTCTGTTGTCTGGTCTTCTACTTCTTTATTTCTCACTGAGTGCCTGATAACTACCTTTGTGTGTTGTTTGTTTATTTATTTACTGTTTACAGGCCTCGGGTTTCCCCTTCTTATATTAACCACTAGCTTTATTGGTCCGTGGTTGCTGCCTGCTAGCTGACCAAGTACCTGTCGTCAATTTTGTCAAGGATGTCTCCTGTGGCGAAAGCTAGATCTGGAGTGGAAGTGGTGTGCCATCTTCTAGAGGAGAAACTGGGTTTATCATCTTGTCTGTTGATAAGGTGAAGGTTTGTGTATATCTCCCAGTCCTCCATTTCCTTTCCTCTACTGTCTGTAACCGGATATCCCCATCTTTCAGAGTTCCAGTTGAAGTATCCGATCACTATGCAGTTTGAGCTCTTTATTTCCATACTTGCCAGTGACAGGTCTTTGCTCGGTGTGCCATACAAATTGTACATACGCATGTTCAAGTTCTTTATTTTAATGTCAACCCCTACAATTTCCGACTGGTCGTTGATGTTCACGGATAATCGCTACTTGGTATTGAGTTTCGGGTAAGTAATAGCACACCTCCTTTTGTGTCCTTTTCGATCGAGTCGGAAAGCCTGGTACCCTCTTATTGAGAATCTGTGGTTGCTGTTGAGATGTGTTTCTTGGATGCAAGCCACATCTATTTGATCCTCATAAAGGCGGTTTTTTAGAGGGACTTTTTTGTTGAGAACTCCTGCATTCCACTGCAGAATGTTGAGTGTTTTTGGTGTTTGGTCAATAGCTTTTGCCTTTTCCCTCTGTACCTTGACTCCACAATTCAGGGGACAGTGACCACCAGTAGTATTGGGGGTCCGGCACTCTAGCCACCTGGCGGGACTCAAGGACGAGCACCACAATGATTAAATTGCATTCGTGACATCTTCATTAGGCGAAGTACGTTGCACTGTTTCGTTGAGCATGTAGCCCAGTGCAACCGATTTCAACAGGCGTTTCTGTAGGGTTGCGTTCCTTAGCCTTGACTGTCCCCAGCTACTTGCAAGTGTCACCGTGATGTTTCGTAGCATATAAATTGGTTTTGTTAGAACAGGGGTGTATGAAATATGGTTTAAGAAATATAAATGATTTAGGAAATAGACTACTTATTCTAAAGATGGGAGATAAAAGATTGCGCACTTGTGCTTGGATAGTAAGGGAGAGAACACTTTTAGATGTAAATATTTTCTGTGAGTACACAGTTGTGGTTTACAAAATTAGCATAACGGTCGTTTTTAATAAGCTGGAAGTAAAGGGAAATAGCAGTTAAGCATAAATCCCTAAGGGAGATAACTATAAATATTAACGCCCTTTAGATTTACTGAACGAAGAGCAGGACAAACGCACGAGAAAATTGTGAGCGAAGGTAAACAGTTATGGAACGGAGCTCACTGAGTTGTTATGAAGAAATTAACCGTGAGTTGTGATCGGTGAGTGAACTAAACAACGGACCAATCGTATTGAAGGGATAGCGAAGAATGGATGACGGGAATGAATAGAAGGACAGAGAGAAGTCAGTCCCACCAGAAAACTTAACAGGGCAAGACGACACTTTTGCCGAGTTTGGAATTTCTTGGATTTTTCGGAGGACTTTTTGTGTGTTAGTCTTAGCGTTAGCCAGGCTAACTTTGTGCTTCTGCTTTTGTGTCTAATTTGGTTTATAGCCAAGAAGATCTATATTATAAAATGCCAGCGCCAGTTGTGCCAATCTTTGTTGTCAATATGGAGGAAGATTTAGAGGGAGGAGTGCTACACAAGCAAGGGACATTAGTCATCACGATCACCGGACCACAGGCAAATAAGGCCTCATACTCGCTAATCGCGAGCATCCTAGCCGGACCAGCCGGAGTAGGAATAAATGGAGTAGCTACTTTATATAGGTTAGCGGGACCTTTTAAATGGTACGCGACTTTGACAACAGCGGCCCACGTGAAAAATTACGATGGGTTACACGGAAAAAAGTTTGAGTGGACAAATCCCCAGATGTCCATCTACATAGAGCATGAAGACAAAGAAAAGTCTAAGGGGGTTTTGCACTGGTTGCCCACTACTATAAAGCCCGAGGCAGTACAAAGAATTGCGGCGGCAGTGTCGGGGGACAAGGAAGCGGAGGTGTCCAGGATCAGAAATGCCCACGACAAGTGGAACTTTCTATACAAGCCTTCCGAACACCGGGTACCCCACTTTATAAACCTAAAAATAGAAGGACCAGTTGACAAGTTCCAACGGGTGTGGGTGGCCCTGCCAGGGAGAAAAATTGAATGCGCCATTTGTGGGCAAGATACTCACTGGGTGAGTCAATGTTCCAGGAAGCGAGCGGGCCCCCTCCTCCCCAGATTAAACAAACGAGGGAGGAAGAAACGATTGTTGTAGATAAAACACCGGCAGAACACAGCAGACGAGCTCCCTGCCCCAGATAGCCCCCAAGCCGATGTTGATAGGGAGGGCTACCAAACTGTCCTCTCCAAAGAAGAGAAAAAAAAACAGAAAGAGACTATCGCTCCAGGCAGCAGGGCCTGTGAGGAACAAGGAAGTAAAGCGAAATGAGAGCAGGTCGCCGAACAAAAGCTCTCCATGTAAGAGAAACTTACCGCCATCACCAAGGGCGCCTACGCCAGAGCCCTCCCTGAGATGGACCTCGTCGACACCTGTCGCCGACGAGCGTGTGATGTCAACACCAAACAGCTCCAGAAGATCATCACCAGCAAGACCTGAAGTCCCAGAGGCGCCGACGCCGGTGAATATGCAAGCCTCCTCCTGTTGGGCGACAACAGCAGAAGATGACGACATGGAGGCCATGTTGTCTCAAGCAAGTATCTTTATAGATGGGCAGGCTTTTGAAGATGTGAGCGAATGAGCTTGCCACTAGAAGTTCTTCTCCCGTGCACTGAGGCCCAATGCAAACAGACCTGTCCAGTTCCCAAGTATAGGAGAGCCTTGTTTGCACCTACAAGAACAGACAGTGAGCTGCCGGTGTGCGGAGAAATGAACTTTTTTCCTTTATTTCACAGTGGTGTAATCTTAAAAGTAAACGGTGTAAACACCTATAGTTTAAGAAGTGTATATTATTATTTAAGAGTTGTGTTAAATGTAAGTAGTTCCTTTGATGTTTTTGTTCTTACACACAAACACACACTGCACACACCCTTAAATGCGCACAGTTGTGATTAAGCAGTCAACTCTCCCCCTACTGGGGTGGGAGTGTTAGGCGGCGCGGTTTCATCTGCGCTTAGCCAAAATTATCAGTGCAGAACTAATAGCCAGCCCCCAGTCACTATTTTGTCAAACAGTCAAGAAATTAGGTCAAGCGGTCAGCCCTTAAGCACCGCCTTGTCAAGCAATGTAAACATGAATGTGTCGAGTGGCCTAGTTATGACAGAAAACGGTCAGCCCACAGTCACCGCTCTGTCGTGTAAGCTATGTGCAACAAGTGACCAGCCTACAACTTTGCCTGGTACAACCATTACAATACAAAATAAATCATCAGCTAGCAAGTTGTTGAGTAATTCACCTGTGGCAGGTAGCCAGCCCCAGATCACTACTTTGCCTCGTAATTCAGGTAGAACAAGCGGTCTGCACTCAGTCCCCGCTTCGTCAGATAGTTTAGATATGGCAAGTGACCACCCTGCCACTCTGCCAGGTAGACAGTTTACAACGAGTGGCCAACCTCTGTTTACCACTTCGTCATGCAGTCTAGTGATAATATCCCTCAATATCAATGGTTTAAGGGATAAACTAGAGCACATTATCAAACTAATTAAAAAAGATAAACCGGACTTTCTGTTCTTGCAGCAAACCGGTGTTACTTCTGACTTTCATGCCGGTCAAATAGTAACTAAATTAGGACTTAAACATGGCTGGTTCGCCCTAGGGCCCAGACATAGTAGTGCTGCCATCCTACAAATTAATGAAGATTGGGAAGCAGTACATTATAGAACAGACAGTTAGGGCAGAACTGTCATAATACAAATCAAAAACAATAGACAAGACACACACACACACTCATTAATATATACGCACCAGCGACGAGAGACGACTGACCTAGTTTTTATGACAAATTACACGATACTCTAACGAAACATTATAAAGGGACTAGGAAAATTTTGGGCGGAGACTTTAATTGTGTCCTGTCTGACCTAGATTTGTCTAGGAGCTCCGTGGTAGGAGCACAGGCACGAGAAAAGTCTTCGCTCTTAAGACAAATACGTACTATGCTAGACGAACACGACCTCTCGGACGCCCCACATTGAAAATGTAACAACAGCCTACTTAAAGACGCTTACTACACGGAACAAATAACACAACTAATACAAGGTTACGCACAAGACATTCCCAATAACAACATCGCACAATATTGGGATATGTTAAAAAACACAATAAGAGATAGAACACAGATTTTGGCCACACATATACAAAGGAAGTTTAAAAAAGAAGAGGGGATTTTAGAAGAAGCAATTAGTTTAGCCAAAATTTTAGACAACACGAACCCTCACATTCATACCTTAGAAGAACAGTTAGACCAATATAGACAGTATACCTACCAGGGAGCGCTACTTAGGACAAAACTAAACACTATAACGCAAGAAATCCCTAGTAGGCAATATTTAGCAATTGAACAGAATGTGCAGCGCAGTAGACAAATACATGAGATAACAGATATGAACGGGCAACAGCAAACAGACAACACCAACATTAGTCATGCTTTCTTCCAATATTATAAACAACTATATACTAAACAGGAAACCGATGCAAACATACAAGATAAATTCCTACAATACACAAAACATTTAAGTGATGAGGAAAGTGAGAAGCTAGACCAACCTTTAACTTTAGACAATTTACAAAAGGCCCTTAGTACCTTTCAAAAAGATAAAGCCCCTGGGCCAGATGGTTTAACCGCGGAATTTTACAGGGCTTTCTTCCCCTGTTTAGGCCCCATCCTAATTAAAACATTTGAAGAAGTATTTCTAAAAGGGGAACTCCCGGAAAGTTTAAATCAGCCATATATTACCCTAATCCCCAAGGATAGTAATGACAAAAAGTCAATTAAGAATTTTGGACCTATCTCTCTTTTAAATACTGATTACAAAATTCTAGCTAAAGTACTTACTCTGAAGCTTAAACTACACATGCACAAGATAATTCATGAAGATCAACAGTGTAGTGTACAAGGTAGGTACATTTGTAGACACACACACTTCATTAGAGACTTGATTACATACACACATGATAGACAGTGCCAGAGCGCCATATTATCCCTAGACCAGGAAAAGGCATTTGATATAGAGTATCACATGCCTTAGTACATAAAAGTCTTAAAGCAAATAACATAGGGGAATATTTTAGAACATGGATTAAAATTCTATACAGTGCAGACCTGATAAGGAGAACTCACCAGGGACCCAAGAAATAGTTCTTCTTATCAGAAATTCCTCTTATCAGATAAGAGTTCAAGCATATGGTAATGCATTTGCAACGTACAATGCAATAACGAATTAGCGTTGAATACGACAGATGTATGACACAGAAAATACGTAAATCACCAAAAGTGTTAATGTACAAAGTTGGCACAGATATCTAGATAATAACAGCACTTTTTACACTTTGAAAAGAAAAAGCAGCAAATTTCCTCTGTATCTTAGTACCCGTACTTGAATGAATAAAAATGTCTTTCCATGACATCCTTAAATTCAAAGAAATGATAAATTAAATCATCTTGGCATCCAGCCTGCATTATATACATGTTAGTTTTATCCATGCAATTTGAAACTTCCAACTGTGAAATAGTTTGTACCGTTAACCCACAGTCATCATTATCTCTAGAATTTGTAAATTCTTAAATGATAAAGCACTCTTAAATGAAAAAGTCTGTAATTTCCCTCTGTGCCTTGGTACCTGAGTTAATAAAATGTCTTTCCATGGCCTCTTTAAATCCAAAGAAATGAGAAATTAAATCATCTTGGCTTCCAGCCTGCATTATATGCATGTTAATTTTATCCATGCAATTTGAAACTTCCATTTGTGAAACAGTTTGCACTGGCAACCCACAGTCATGATCATCATCTCCATCTAGGTCAGGACTGGAAAAGACAGAAGATGAAACTGTTGGCATACACATCCCTAGAATATCAGCACTGGCAAGGCTAGCACTACATGTAGTAACAATATCATTGTCAATGTTGACAAAATCTTCTGCTGAAATGTTCAGTTCCTGATATAGTCGATGAAGCAAAGGTTCCACAGAAGTTTCAATTATAATACTGCCATTACAAGTATTTGATACAACCGTGTTTTCATCATCTGTATCATCTCCAACTTTAAAGCCTGCTTTTCGAAAACAGTTTGCAATAGTCACAGGCAACACTTTACCCCATGCAGATTTCAACATAACAATAGCGTCCAGAAGGGTTATCTTGAAGTCTTCAGCAACCAAGTCTGCATCAATGTGACCTACAAGTTTGGACAACATTGCTGACCTATAATGAACCTTCAGATTTTGAATAATACCTTGGTCACAAGGCTGAAGTTTGGATGTCGCATTTGGTGGTAAAAATAAAAGTTCTGTTGCTTTTAGATTTTGAACATTTAGGTGGGCTGAACAGTTGTCAAGCACCAAAAGAACTTTGCGATGTTGACGTTCCATAGAATGATCAAATGCATGTAGCCACTAGGTGAAAATGTCTGATGTCATCCAGGCTTTTGAATTAGCTGCATAATCAACACACACCTTTCCCCACACAAAGCTTTGTAAGTAATGTAGTGCCATTTTTTAAAACGACCCAACCAGCCAGGACTACATTTCCAGCCAGTCCGACCTTCCAGAAGTGCTAACTCTTCTGCCTTTGCAGTTAATATAGGTCCATTTACAGGAACATTTGCTGATCTCGCCATGGTGAACCATTTTAGGAGTGCCGTGTCAACAACATCACACGCCGCTTTTCGGTTCTT
Source organism: Oreohelix idahoensis (assembly GCA_024509875.1). Classification (NCBI taxonomy): domain Eukaryota; kingdom Metazoa; phylum Mollusca; class Gastropoda; order Stylommatophora; family Oreohelicidae; genus Oreohelix; species Oreohelix idahoensis. The sequence continues at coordinate 216,242 of JAMPIV010014672.1, read as the reverse complement.
CATTCTGTGACAATGAACTTGTCCACCATAAAACATTTTTCTGTACCGATCCTTATTTTTTATGATTCCTGAAAGCGTTGATTTTGGAATGTCGAATTCCTTTGCTATTTCCATTTTCTTTTTGCCACTATTTTCCACTTCTTGTAATAGCTCAATCTTTCTTTTCAAAGATATGGATTTTAACTTTCCAGCCATTTTTAGAGGGGAAATAACTCAAATTCTAACATCGACGAAGCGCGCAATTTCCGAAAATAGCCGAAAAGTTGTACAAATGTCCAGGTACTGTATTTGAAAAAAGTTCGTCTTAAGCAGATCAAATTATATAGTCGGGACACGTTTAATCGTTCGGCATATCCGAAAATTCGTGATAAACGGATTCCGCTTAACCGAACATTTTTTACAAAGAAAAAGAAGAAAAATTGCCGGGGATAAAAAAATTGTTCTTCACAACAGAAATTCGCCACATCCGAGATCGCCTTAAGCGGTCTGCACTGTATAACAAACCTGAATGTAGAATATTGGTTAACCACAGTTTAACCAACTCCTTCAAATTAACGAGAAGTATCAGGCAGGGGTGTCCATTATCGCCTCTGCTATATGTAATAACATTAGAACCAGTTTTGGAAAGAATAAGACAAGATACTAACATCACGGGAACTTTCGTTCCCGGTACAGGGGAAAAGAAGCTGTTGGCCTACGCCGACGATACTATATTCTTTCCAACAACAAAGGATTCTATAAAAAATATATTACAGGTTTTTACAGAGTTTGGATGCGCTAGCGAATCCAAACTAAATATTCAAAAATCTAGTATAATGGGAATAGGTAGATGGGGTAATAGATCAGATTTCCCATTCCAATTAACACAAGTAAATAAAATCAAAATTTATGGGATTAACTATTCTTTCAATCCGCAAGACCCCAACAAAGAAACATGGACAAAATTGTTAGGGAAAATCCAAAATATGCTAGAAATTTACAAATACAAAACGGCCACCATTTTCGGAAGAAGTGTTATAGTTAATTGTTTTATTATGCCAAAAATAATTTATACAGCAAACATACAGATAGTACCTAAAAAGATTATAACGGAAATAAATAAACTAATTAGGGCCTTCATTTTTAGGAACACTTGGTATAGTATTAAACACGCTACCCTAATACAACCTAAAAATAAAGGGGGGGATAGCCTTACAGGATATTGACACCAAAATTAAAGCGTTAAGGATTAAATACACAGGAGAAGTTATAAAAAGCCCGGGTCTATACCCACTGGCACACTATTATATTGGGTTAAGATTATCAAATCTTTGTAAATTGAACAATAATCAACCACATTTTTTCGGTACACCGCCACCCTTTTATGCAAAATGTCTACACAATTTAGAAGGGAACAAACATTTAATAAAGCAGGACACCAAACTTATATACAAACTTCTAGTTGCAGCACAAGAAACACCTCTGAACACACGAAGAGGGTACAATCTTTTTATAACTGACTACACACAGAGTTTCACAAACATCCATGCAATAGACATCAAACCACAAGCAAAAGAAGTCACTTTCAGACTACTACACAGTTTAACACCAATTTCGAACAAATCATTAACAAAAGCAAACAGACCAGCGCCAAAATGTAAACTATGCAGTGACAACATTATAGAGACAGAAGACCACTTGTTTTACACATGTAGGAGGGGCAAAGTCTTTTACAGACAGGGGGTATGATGTGCTGGTGTTGTGGGTAGTGGGTTTCCCCCCTTGCTTCACCCTAGGCCTAGTGAATTCTTGTTCATGAAAGGAGCGACCACTGCGGTGTTAGTCTCTTGGCCTAGCAAAACCTCTCATACCCCAAGATCGTTGTGCGTGGTGAAGAGCCACACCCTCCTCGAGGTAGTCCTGGTAACTGAGGGTGCGAATCCTCAGGCTAAACACAACGGATCTAGAGGAGCAAACCTCGATAATAAAACCGGTGCACTACACCGTACACGCCCTATGTGGGTGGGAAGGAGCCAGATGGATTCTGAACAAGTCTTGGGAGTGGGAACGAGTGTGGACTGCTCCCTGAAGATCGGAACCCATCGTACAGGCACAGAGACTCAGGACGTGACGATCCTATTGCCTTCAACTCTTGGTCACATGCCTAGAGCCTCGGAGAACTCGGCGTAACCAGCAGGCAATTTGGTGGCGGGGAAAGAGCACTGTGAGCCCTACCTTGGCTACGTATCACAAGGAGATGCAGAAACACCCCCTTTATCTCCCCCAGAGCTGGCACAGTACACTTCTGGCTTCTACCCGGGGCGGTAGGAAATCCACAGGCACCCCAGCATCACAATGCCATGAAGATGACAAAGTTGGAATTTACTAACTCAAACCTGGCAGAGCAAGTCCTCCATCAGATGCGGCCGATGCTGGGCCCACTGGCGCGTGGACACGTCCCGATCCCCATCGAGACTTGCCCGGGGAGCCCACCCCGGCTCAAAAAAAGCAGAGAAGGCCACTCTCCAAACCTCCGATGTCTTGCGGGCAGTGTTAGGATGTGCAAGAACATGGACAGGAAGACTCCACATCTTCCCCTGAAGACATGCCCACGGCGACCGTTGCCTCAATTGGCTGTGTGTGGTGCACCCGGAAACGGGGCCTCCCAGTACTGAGGCACAGTTAAGTCCCCGATGTCACTTATCGGTGCAGAGTTGAGAGAGATGGCTGAGCATCACAATCCCCCCTGTGTTGCAGCATGATGAGAACCCAGCATTGCACACTGAGCTTGGGGGGATCACTTGGGCACCAGACTTAATACTGGCTCTTGACTGGATGGCCGCATGCAGGAGATTTCTACAATGGAGGGTTGGCAGGTGGTGGGTATCTGGAAGTGGCTCTGTGCAGGACGTGAGGATTCCTTGGGTGAGCCCAGAACCAGAGCACAGCATTGTGCAAGCTCTGCATAGTTGGAGAGCCCCCTGGATGACGGGGAATGCACAGTGTGCTACCCCACCTATCCCCAACTGCTAACTTAGAACCAGAAGTGGGGTCCTCTGTATGCGTGCCAGGCCAGGATAAAATGCCTGGGAAAGAGACTGGAGCTCAGAACTCCCTAACTCAAAGTTGCAGGATGGCAGAAAAGCCATGGGAAAGACAGGGCTATTTTGAAGATAACGCAACCATATTTTCACCATACGAGCTCGGACGCCGCCTCGGTAAACAAGGTCCGCGCAGAGCAGTGACACCCCCAGGCTGCTTGCGAATAGTCTACTACTGGGAACATAAACAGATTAGGGATGAGCCCACTCTCCCGTTGAACAGGTGCTAAAGTCGTAGATACTGGGCCAGAAGGCGCACCGGAAACCACAGTATCACGCAACTCGCTTTTTTTTCTATGGAGAGTACACCGTCAAATAAATCTCGTACTGGTGCTCGCCCTGTGGAGCTCCACCAGGCAGGTGCAGTGCCGGGCTCTGAGCCTCGACAGAGTCCACCCTCAGCTACTGGAGGACCCTCTAGACCGTCTTGTGGAGTCAGCAGACGGCGGAGGAGAACTACTGACCAAAACAAAACAGAAAAAGAGAAACCCAGAGTGCCACTTGTCATGATGCACTGGAATGCAGAGGGAGTGAACAGCAAGCAGGCTGGATACAGCAAAAAGACAGAGCTGGAAAACATCTTGTATGAGAAGCAAGTCAGTGTTTGCTGTATCCAAGAGACTCACTTGAAAGCAGATCAAATCTTTAAAATAAGGGGATATCAATGCTTCAGATCCGACAGAAAAGATAGACGAAAAGGAGGAGTACTTACTCTTGTAAGGAATAACATTCCTGCACACGAAAGGAAAATCTTCATGGATGGAGCAGAATATCAGCTGTTGCAGATAAAGGTAGACAAGATGGAAATAGAACTCCTGAACTATTACTGTCCGAACAACAAACCCCTGAGTCTCAGCTCTATACAGGTACCAGCCACCAACTTTATAGCAGTTGGAGACTTTAATAGCCACTCCCAGAGCTGGGGCTATAACCATCTGGATCACAGAGGTGAAGAGGTTGAAACTTGGCAAGATGATCACTCCCTAATCCTAGTCAATAATGCCACAGATACTCCTACCTTCTACTCCAGAGGATGGCACACAACTTCAACACCAGATCTTGCCTTCTCCACACCAGATATAGCTGGATCTATTAGTAGAGAAGTAGGAGACCAACTAGGGGGAAGCGACCATCGCCCAATCTTTCTTACTGTCCAGAGTGCAACTCTCAGTACAGGACCAGCCATTACAAGATGGAACTACAAAAAAGCCAACTGGGGTTTATTCAGGCATCAGGTGAACACGCTGCTGTCTACCCTCAAGGTACAGAACAGAGACATTAATGAAGTGGTAAAAGACTTCAACAGATGCATACTACAAGCTGCAAAAGAAACCATTCCCAAAGGATGCCGGCGTAACTACATACCATACTGGTCCAGCACACTCCAAGAACGTCAGGAAGCTATGGACAGGGCTAGAAAGGACGCAGAGTCTCAGCATTCACTTGAAACTCACAACAAATGGAAAAAAGGCTGTAGCAGAGTTTCAGAGAACAAAGCTAGAAGAAAAACGGAAAAGCTGGAGAACTAAAACGGCATCGCTGAACCTTGAGAAAGACGGCAGGAAACTTTGGAGATTAGTCAAGTCTCTAAATGAAGAGCGTTCCTCACCTAGGCAGACTATCACATTGGATGAAGGTGGCAAACTTTTCAGAGGAAAACAAGCTGCAGACTTGTTTGCTAGAAGATACAGTTCAGAAAGCAACTTACCCATTAACATAGATCATCAGAGAGAGATAAGAAAAGAAATACTGGCAACCATGGGACAGACAGATACTCCTGCCCCAATGAGGGAGCCCATCACACTAGGAGAACTACAGAAGGCTATTTCCAAGCTTAAGTTTCAAAAGTCACCCGGCCCAGACAAAATCAGCAACGAAATGCTAGTAAATCTGAGCTCAGCAGCAAAGACAAAACTGCTTGAGATATTCAACCACAGCTGGTTGAAAGGAACGGTACCCCAAGTATGGAGAGAAGCCATCACAATACCCATACTAAAGAAAGGGAAATGTAAGACCGAGGCTGCAAGTTACCGGCCAATCAGTCTCACAAGCTGTGTTGGGAAGACTATGGAGCGAATAGTCAACCACAGATTGAAATGGTATTTAGAGTCTGAGCAGATCCTGGTGCCGGAACAAGCTGGATTTAGAGAATGCTACAGTATAGAAGACCAAGTTACTTACTTGTCTCAAGCAATAGAAGATGCCTTCCAGGAGAAGAAAAAGGTCCTAACGATCTGGGTCGACTTCAAGCAGGCCTTTGACAAGGTGTGGAAAGATGGCCTCATTGCAAAACTTAGGAGAAGTGGAATCCAAGGCAACATGATGAAATGGATCCAGTCATACTTGCATAACAGGAGAACTAGAGTCACTCTTGACGGTCTGCAGAGCAGAAAAGTGTTGCTCCATCAGGGGGTACCTCAAGGAGGAGTAATTTCCCCAACACTCTTCCTTGTTTACATCAATGACCTGGTGAAAGATCTCCCTGCAGGAGTTAAAGCTGCCTTATATGCAGATGACCTAGTACTCTGGTGCGCTGATGAAAATGTCACCACAGCAAATTACAGAATGCAGCGGGCAGCAGACATGCTAGTGTCATGGGCAGAGAAATGGCTTATCACAATAAACACAGACAAAACCTCCACAACACTGTTCTCCCTCGCCCCCAAGGACAAATCAGCTAACATACACCTAGGGACAACCGTGATCAAGGAAGAAAGCTACCCCACCTATCTTGGGGTGACATTTGACCAAAGGCTTACATGGAATAAGCATATTGAAAATGCAGAAGGAAAGGCCCGAAGACGACTAGGCATACTCAGAAAATTAGCAGGTACCAAATGGGGAGCAAATGAACGAAATCTAAAGAAGATTTATAATGGAGTAATAAGACCACACTTAGAGTTTAGCTCAGCAGCATGGTCATCAGCTGCTAACTCACATCTGCAGTCTTTGGACAAGGTGCAAAATCAAGCTCTCAGGCTCATTACAGGAGCCATGAAAACTACACCAATAACAGAGATGCAGAAGGTTGCTGGATTACAGACATTGTCCCATAGAAGAGACACAAAAACCATGATCCAGATGAAAAAGTACAACAGTATGCCAATGCACCCAATGAAGGCAAGACTAGATGATCTGGCATTGGGACGTCTAAAGCGTAGCAGCTTTGTGCACCGGGGGAAAAGACTTATAAGACAGCATCAAGAAGACCTATCCATGAAGACAACACCACTGAAGCCCACCCTATACCCTGTACCATGGGAGCAGGCCAGCAGTGCTCTCCAAATTAATACATAAGTCAGTGGTCTCACAAGTGGATGTGAGTATAATGATCTGCAAAAACGAACTGCTACATTGAGTATGATCCAAGAAAGCTATCCCGATCAATCATGGATACATGCCTATACAGATGGATCAGCAACTAATGCTGTTAGGAATAGAGGTGCCGGTATCTTTATCTCATATCCTGATAACCACTATGAGACTAGGCACATTCCCACTGGTAAATTCTGTTCCAACTATACAGCTGAGGTTCAAGCTCTAGAGCAAGCTGCAAATATGATTTATAACACCAACTCTGACTGCCACCAGGTAGTCATCCTCACAGATGCACTGTCTGTCCTGCAAGCTCTCAAGGGTGGTAAACTCCCGCATCTGAGAAATGAACTAAACAAGGTAGCTGCCAAAAAGAGAACCATACTTCAGTGGGTACCATCTCATTGTGGTGTACCCAGAAATGAAAAGGCAGATAAACTTGCAAAAAAGGGAGGAGAATGTGAACAAGAAGATAATGAAGTCACATACTTTGAGAAAAAGAGAGCTATCCAGACTATCAGAAGAGAACAGAACCAACCCAAAGACGACTATAACACTCTCGACCGGCAGGGACAGATAACTATTTTTCGACTCAGGACAGGGCATAACAAACTGAATAAACACATGCACAAGCTACGATTGTCTGCTTCACCACTGTGCACATGTGGATTTAAACGAACAAACTGCTGAGCATGTTCTACAGGACTGTCCTCTGTATGACCAGTTAAGAAAGATATACTGGCCCAATGACTCAACACTAAACTCAAAGCTATATGGAGTTAAAGAGGAACTTCAAACAACAGTCGAATTCATCATGAGAACTCGTCTGACGGTGTAATCATCAAAGATGCGATCGGAAGAAGAAGAAGAAGACACATGTAGGACAGTGGCCCCCACTTTAAACAAACTAAGGAAACTAATAGCTTCCAACACGCAACAAACGCTAAATTTGTACAGAGCAGTCATGCTTAACACGTTACGACAGATGACGAGACGAACAGAACTTAAGCTACTGACTTTGTTAGCTGACTTTAGATATCTTGTATGGACATGTAGGAACAGAGCTGTATACGACAATGGACATTATGACAGTACAATATTTACGGAAATATATGAACGTACGACGCAAAACATAACAGAACAACTTTAAAATTCCTTAGTAGGTTATACACCTTGCTTTAAATATGTTATTGTTTAACTATAAATAGATACAAAGCAAGTAGCTTTGAATGTTAATACTTCATTTGTTTATGTAAATACCTTGTAATACATGTCTTCACCAACCATCTCATGTTAGGGTGTCATTATCACTTAAGTCGTTGTACCATTAATTATCTAACACTTCCATGCTCTCACCAACATTTGTTATCATCCGTATCTTTAATTTTGTAACAATTTTACATCTTGCCTTTTTTGGATATTTGGGGTTATTCTATTGATTTATTGTTTGCAAATAATTAGTATATCTAATGCAATAATTTGGTTTGTACCTAGATTATTATCTTCAAGATTAGTTGTAAAAATTTTGCATTTAAAGCATCTTATCTTAAATAATATTGATTTGTTTGTTTGCAAAAAGTTATTTTATGCAATAATTTTGATTTGTGCCTGGTTTATTAACCTTAAAATTTGTGTAACAATTTCGCATCCTGTTTTTTTTTTTAGATTGAAATATTTAGGGTTATTCTATTTTAAGTGACTCTTCTTAAATAATATTGATTTGTTGCTTACAAAATTTAGTTTATTTTATATAATGCAATAATTTAATTTGTGCCGGGTTTATTAACTTTAGATTTTTGTAATTTTGCATCTTGCTCCTTTTTTGGTTTTGTAATATTTAGGGTTATCTTATCTAAAGTAACTTTGATTAAATAATATTGTTTGGTTGTTTGCAAATAATTAGCTTATCTTATAATATTCTGATTTGTACCAGGTTTATTAATTTAAAATTTTATCCTTTGTATTGGTTTTTTAATTGATGTAAATATTATCAAATGTTGTAAAAATATGGACCAAATAAAGGTTTAAAAAAAAAAAAAACTTGCTGGGCTCTCAAGAACAATGAAACCTGTGGTTTACAGGAGGCTCTACAGATGTAGCTAGACTTAGAATTGTAGCGTTAGGAATTCTGGAGAATAGTTTAGATTGTGGTTAACAATTTGTGCTGAACAGATAGGAATAGAATAGGGGTGCATAGTAAGAATGGTGACAGGTGCTGGACTTCTGTTTAAACGGTAAGATGACATTTTTTCTGAACATTTTATAGAATTTCAGGCAACCATTTTTTTAGAGGTTGACGACTCCCACATGTAAAAGGGATGTCCACCAGGAAAAGAACATGAATAGTTCAACAGAGGTATATATTACATTGATTTACAAGTGATGCGCTCTCTCATACATGTTGCTTGACAGATAAACAGCTGATGATAAAATAGACGAGGTATCGTCTCAGGCATGAATAGTTCAACAGAGGTATATATTACATTGATTTACAAGAGATGTCTTGCGCTCTCTCATACATGTTGCTTGACAGATAAACAGCTGATGATAAAATAGACGAGGTATCGTCTCAGGCATGAATATGTTCAACAGAGGTATATATTACATTGATTTACAAGAGATGCGCTTTCAATTATTTGTTGATTGCCAGGCAACCCATTGTGTAAATAAACGAGATGTCACCACTGGCATGTCTAAGTAAGAGGAGACCACAGCAGTAGTACTTTGACGAAAACTGATATTATTTATATATTCATGAACTATGTTTAGCTATCGATACCATTTTCAGAGTTAGGTTTGACAGGTCTAGGAATTTGGAAAGATATGACCTCGAGATATGGAAAAGAAAATAGAGTTGTTGAACCATGCTCAATTGAATGTGTTGAATCACTGACATTGTAAATAAACATATTGTTGGTTTGAAACTTTCTCACACAATTTGAGTTGGATTATTACAAAGGTGTGGAAGAGTAGGAATAATAGCACATAATTATATAACAAGGAAACAAAACCGCTAATACGATGCAGTCGCTAGTCAACAACTAGGAGGAAAGAACGAGACCTGGTTAAACAAAGACGAACCATATCTCATCCAGGAATCAACACCTCTGGCGGTAAGGGCCAGTAAATAAGAGATAGTCATACTTGGAAGATATAGACTGACTAATTTGAATAGGCTACAGCTAGGCCTGCCCTCAGTCACCTAGTTGGTAAATTTAGTGGGGACACGGTCACCTATTATCAATTTGGTGCCGTGATCAGTCCACGGGCCCTGCTACATATTATCAATTTGGTGCCTTTGGACCAGTTCTAGGTTAACTACCACCACCACCATCACATATTATCAATTTGGTGCCGTAACAAGTTCTCAACGGTTACACAAGGCAGCAGGTGGTTTAAAATCAGAGTTTTCCTTCTCCTAGACGAACTGTCTTCCAAGGCTTACAAGCTTCATCTACCCGGGATTTAACCCATGCCTGGGATTTGGGTTGAAGCTGGCCAGAGCATGGTCCACTCGCCGGTGGGTACTGCGCCTACACTGTATGGGGTCCCAAACTACTCCCGATAGACGACAAGCAGTGAAGAATGAGGCAAGAAAGCATTTAACCCATAAAGTGGGGGTGGATTGGTGCAGACCAGAGCATGTACCACTCGCAGGTGGGTTCTGCAACTACACCTAAAGGGCTCCAGCTACTCCTCAGCCTATTTAGTCTGGCCCCTCACCAAGGACCTGTCCGGCTTGGGTGACCCTGCCAGGAGTAAAACTCCCGCCGGCATAGCTCCTGGGATCTTTGGGGCACTCAAGCTCTCCAACCAACGGCAAGGTAGGCTTACATGTGGAGAGGTTTTGTATTCGATTTCATCTCGGTCTTGTTTTACACAGTCGATTTGACGCTATCGTTCTATATAGCTATCCTTTTCCTATCTGCAATGTACATTTTGCTAGTGCAGCCAAAACTTCTCACGATCCTTGTTTTATGCCTTCTAACACACATATCCACATATCCCCGGTTACACTGCACATAAAGCGTAGATATAGGTATCTAGATAATGCTTAGGCTATGTAATATCGTACCTTTATAGCCATTTATGTTGGAATCTATCTGTCTTTTCACCATAATAACAGAAAAGCACGCATCTTCGAACGATTTCATATTTCCATTTTGTTTACTAGCCTAGACGCTTAAGGGTCATGCTTCGAACTATCTCTCTTCCCATTAGATGACCTTTGCGGTACACAGTCTTAGGTGGTGGTAGTTATATTTTTGATTGCCGAGACATCAACGACACCGATCGATCCCAGCCACTTCTCGATCAGATAGCACACCGATTAGACCTACGGGATATCTCACCGATCGCAATATAGTCAAAATGGCCCGAAATAAACCAAGCGCCAAGAAGAGGAAAGTATACACCAGCCCACCAGCGCTGAACAACAACCATGAGAATAACAAAACCATAAACAGCCACCCGGAGAGAACAGCCGACCCATCTTCAAACAATAAGAAGGAGGTGGAAGAGACAGCTCTTCAACACAGACAGGTACAAGCACAAGAGGAAGACAGAAGGGCAGAAAAGCAAGACGTCACCTCCCAGCTTGATGCTCATAAGACGACAATAACATCAGAACTGAACGAGTTAGACACATAAGATATCGCGGAGACACTTATAGACGCACTACGCAGAATTCAAGACGGAGACGAGTTCCTTAGGCTCTCTCTACAAGAAGCAATATTAGAAGTAGTTCTTGACGTACAAGCCAACGAAAATCCCGAGACGCAAACGACTAGACCTAGTCCGGACGAAACAGCAACTGATAACAACTAAAAAGCTCAAGCACAAGAAAAGGCTCCATCAAACAACGAACGGGAACATGATTCTTGTTCTAACTAAGACCGGAGAAGGGAATAAAGGACAAAGACTAACAAGACAAACAACATAGATACGATGCAGGAGAGGATCGTAAAGATCACCCAGATGTCTGGAGGTGAGGCCTCACTCAGGGCCCTACCCGACGACAAAGTGATCGGTATCCTAGAGGCAATAACTGGCAGGAGAGGCATCGTTAAAGTAGGGAGACATGAAAAGGGAGTCGTGCTTTCCCTCAACAACACTAAAACAACCACTTCGCTAATGATCGATCTGGAGTCCGGCCCAAAAGAAGTCCAGCTGCCCCACCAGATAAAAGTAATGGTGGAAACATCCAAGACAACAAAGAAGTTGGTCATAAGAGGGGTTGATACCAGATGGGCCGCAAGCGAGGTTCACAGCTACCTACATACCGAAAACACAGATGTCAAAATCATACAGGTCGAAAGGCTAAAAACCTGGGACAAGAAAGATACAAATCTGCTTGTAGTAACGATTGAAGGATCGACAAGACCTGAGAGACTGACTCCCAAACTACATCAAAAAGGACAGAAGCATATATTAGTCCGGTCATGCAGTGCTCCAACTGCCAGCAGTTTCCCACACAAAGAAAACGTGCAGAAGAGATATAGTTTGCCGGTATTGTGCGGGGAGCCACCCATATCGCGACTGTCCCAAGGCGATGGAGGATCTTAATTACAAGGCCATAAATGCAAACCGTACCTGTGCAAACTGCCATGGAAACAACGCAGCAAGGTACAGAGGCTGCCCTGTGTTTCAGAAAACTAAGAGCATCCTGAAGGTTTTGGATAATCTAAGCACGTTATTCTAGAACCATTGTGGGAGTGTGTTAATAACATTTCGTGGGGATTGTTTCATTTCTGATTTATGGTAATAGAAATTAGCATTTACGTGATTTAATGTGTTAAGTTTAACAGTATATTCACTGTGATTTTCTAGCGTTAAAACTAGTGAAATAAATAACTATTTTCTTTGCCAGAGGTGCAGTTAAAATGTAATTTTCATAACCGCTTCTGACACCAGAAGATAAGGTTTAGTTGACTGATTAAGTGTTAAGCGCGACTATAGTGACCGAATAGGATTTACGTTTATTTCATTTTGTGTTTTATAGTAAGTATTTTATAAGTATAAGTTTTACAGTGTTTTGTATATACCTTATGACTAAACTAACAGGCGCCGACAATAAAATAATTATTAACGACAGACGATATCTGTAAGTGCGTAGGGGTAATTAAACAATAGTTGACAGTGTGAGCTGATCGTTAACGCGCGCGCAGAGAGGCGGGAAGGTGCATACCTTGGTCCGAACCTGAAAGTGCAACACCTTTAAGCAGGACTGCCGGAGAGGGAAAGAGATCGTCTCGTCCCCGTCCGTGTACATATATAATAGTTGCATTTCTTTTTCATAATGTCTTGTTTATTTCTCGCAGACCTGACAGGGCGGCCAGCGGTTTTTCTTTATTATAGTCTCCAGTTTATTTAAGACAGACCCTGAGCTAGCAGCAAAACTATTAGAACCACTGTTTGCACAAGTCTGGAAAACGGGGACAACACCATCAGAGTGGAACAAAGGAATAATTGTCAAATTGCCCAAAAAGGGAGATCTTGCAGACTGCAATAATTGGAGAGGAATCACTCATCTCTCAGTTCCCAGCAAAATACTAGGCAGGATAATTATACAGAGAATTTCAAAAGCAGTAGACCACAAACTGAGGAAAGAACAAGCAGGATTTAGAAAGAACAGAAGATGTGTAGACCATATATTCACTCTCAGGAACATTATAGAGCAGTGCTCAGAATGGCAAAGACAGCTGTACATTAATTTCGTTGATTTTGAAAAGGCTTTTGACAGCATACATAGGGACAGTTTATGGAAAATACTGAGGGCTTATGGAATTCCAAGCTGCATAGTGTCAATCATAAAAAGCCTATATGCCAACTTTACGTGTAGTGTTGGGCAGAGCAACCTAACCTTTGAGGTGAACAGAGAGCAGTCCAAGAGGAATAAGATGGACTACATTTTCTACATTGGAAGATCTGAGATATGCAAATGACATTGCACTACTAGCAAATTCACATCAACACATCCAGGAAAAAACGGACAGACTTAATAACTGGAGCTGGGTTGGCCATGTCCTCAGAAGAGACCCCGATGCCATCACAAGAACAGCTATGCTTTGGACCCCTGAAGGAAAACGAAAGAAAGGCCGACCAAAAACAACCTGGCGGAGGACTGTGGAGGCTGAGATGCAAAGAATGAACCAGAGTTGGGGCACTGTACGAAGGATGGCTGTGGTAAAGTACAGTGATACATGAGTAAAATCATAAAATATATACATGTATATTAAAGTCAAAATAATAGCAGTAGAAATAAAATTAATAAAGTTGTAACGCGTCTTCTTCCCTGCGCAAGAAAACGCATTGATTTAAGCAGGACAGAATATAGTGAGAAATCTTATCGCCGCATTGGTAGTATTAGCATTTAAAACGCGCCCTTCAAGGGTTAACGATAAAAATTTGAAAATTCTACTAGCGTAGGGTTCCAGGAAAGATAGAAAGAATAAAACACACGAACGCATAAGAATGAGAGAGCGGACACCTGCTGCCGGCTTGTCAAGTGTTAGAGGTTTGAATTAGCTACTCGGGCCAACAGTGCGAGACGAGGCCGCTAGCCTGTGTCGAAAACGATGTCGCAAGTTTGAAAATTTAAAAATACCCCGCTAGCCAAATACATTTCTAACCACAGACACTGTGGGAAAATATATATATATACACACACGCATAATTACTTCCTATCGGGAAAAAGGAAGATCTGAGGTGATTTTTATAACATTCAAGTAGTGGAAACTTAGAAAACAGCGAACACCAAAATGGAAAATATATTGAATTCTTTATTACTAGGTTTATGATCATAAAAGTTGGCTAGTCTAAGAGCTGGTCTTGTTCTGATGGGTAAATTAATATTAGACAAACATAAAGGTATGTTTTCAGGCACTCGTAAGAAATAAAGAAGTAGAACACTTGGACAACAGAAAAACAACAGACGTGAGTGGCTTACCCAGGGTTCGAACCCCGTACCTTCCGTACGACAACTCCGCCTAGCTATCAAGCGAATCACACTGACCCCACGGCCAGCTAGGCATCCCCAAAAAAAGATGCTTTACTGGCTATTTATCAGTAAGAAACACAAGATAACACCGGAAGTATACAGTGGGCAACTCAGCCCCTTAATGACGCAATCACTTCTGTTGTTCCCCTATTAACAGTATGTGTCAGTCCAAACAAGACAAAGACCTTGATACTGGGTCCAGTAAATAGTAGAAGACTAAAGGACAATAGTATAGAACAGTGGGTAGGTTTCTGGTATTGTATGAACATAAATAACACATAAGGAAGGGAAACCCGAGGCCTGTAAACAGTAAATTAATATTAGACAAACATAAAGGTATGTTTTCAGGCACTCGTAAGAAATAAAGAAGTAGAACACTTGGACAACAGAAAAACAACAGACGTGAGTGGCTTACCCAGGGTTCGAACCCCGTACCTTCCGTACGACAACTCCGCCTAGCTATCAAGCGAATCACACTGACCCCACGGCCAGCTAGGCATCCCCAAAAAAAGATGCTTTACTGGCTATTTATCAGTAAGAAACACAAGATAACACCGGAAGTATACAGTGGGCAACTCAGCCCCTTAATGACGCAATCACTTCTGTTGTTCCCCTATTAACAGTATGTGTCAGTCCAAACAAGACAAAGACCTCGATACTGGGTCCAGTAAATAGTAGAAGACTAAAGGACAATAGTATAGAACAGTGGGTAGGTTTCTGGTATTGTATGAACATAAATAACACATAAGGAAGGGAAACCCGAGGCCTGTAAACAGTAAATTAATATTAGACAAACATAAAGGTATGTTTTCAGGCACTCGTAAGAAATAAAGAAGTAGAACACTTGGACAACAGAAAAACAACAGACGTGAGTGGCTTACCCAGGGTTCGAACCCCGTACCTTCCGTACGACAACTCCGCCTAGCTATCAAGCGAATCACACTGACCATACGGCCAGCTAGGCATCCCCAAAAAAAATGCTTTACTGGCTATTTATCAGTAAGAAACACAAGATAACACCGGAAGTATACAGTGGGCAACTCAGCCCCTTAATGACGCAATCACTTCTGTTGTTCCCCTATTAACAGTATGTGTCAGTCCAAACAAGACAAAGACCTTGATACTGGGTCCAGTAAATAGTAGAAGACTAAAGGACAATAGTATAGAACAGTGGGTAGGTTTCTGGTATTGTATGAACATAAATAACACATAAGGAAGGGAAACCCGAGGCCTGTAAACAGTAAATTAATATTAGACAAACATAAAGGTATGTTTTCAGGCACTCGTAAGAAATAAAGAAGTAGAACACTTGGACAACAGAAAAACAACAGACGTGAGTGGCTTACCCAGGGTTCGAACCCCGTACCTTCCGTACGACAACTCCGCCTAGCTATCAAGCGAATCACACTGACCCCACGGCCAGCTAGGCATCCCCAAAAAAAGATGCTTTACTGGCTATTTATCAGTAAGAAACACAAGATAACACCGGAAGTATACAGTGGGCAACTCAGCCCCTTAATGACGCAATCACTTCTGTTGTTCCCCTATTAACAGTATGTGTCAGTCCAAACAAGACAAAGACCTTGATACTGGGTCCAGTAAATAGTAGAAGACTAAAGGACAATAGTATAGAACAGTGGGTAGGTTTCTGGTATTGTATGAACATAAATAACACATAAGGAAGGGAAACCCGAGGCCTGTAAACAGTAAATTAATATTAGACAAACATAAAGGTATGTTTTCAGGCACTCGTAAGAAATAAAGAAGTAGAACACTTGGACAACAGAAAAACAACAGACGTGAGTGGCTTACCCAGGGTTCGAACCCCGTACCTTCCGTACGACAACTCCGCCTAGCTATCAAGCGAATCACACTGACCCCACGGCCAGCTAGGCATCCCCAAAAAAAGATGCTTTACTGGCTATTTATCAGTAAGAAACACAAGATAACACCGGAAGTATACAGTGGGCAACTCAGCCCCTTAATGACGCAATCACTTCTGTTGTTCCCCTATTAACAGTATGTGTCAGTCCAAACAAGACAAAGACCTTGATACTGGGTCCAGTAAATAGTAGAAGACTAAAGGACAATAGTATAGAACAGTGGGTAGGTTTCTGGTATTGTATGAACATAAATAACACATAAGGAAGGGAAACCCGAGGCCTGTAAACAGTAAATTAATATTAGACAAACATAAAGGTATGTTTTCAGGCACTCGTAAGAAATAAAGAAGTAGAACACTTGGACAACAGAAAAACAACAGACGTGAGTGGCTTACCCAGGGTTCGAACCCCGTACCTTCCGTACGACAACTCCGCCTAGCTATCAAGCGAATCACACTGACCCCACGGCCAGCTAGGCATCCCCAAAAAAAATGCTTTACTGGCTATTTATCAGTAAGAAACACAAGATAACACCGGAAGTATACAGTGGGCAACTCAGCCCCTTAATGACGCAATCACTTCTGTTGTTCCCCTATTAACAGTATGTGTCAGTCCAAACAAGACAAAGACCTTGATACTGGGTCCAGTAAATAGTAGAAGACTAAAGGACAATAGTATAGAACAGTGGGTAGGTTTCTGGTATTGTATGAACATAAATAACACATAAGGAAGGGAAACCCGAGGCCTGTAAACAGTAAATTAATATTAGACAAACATAAAGGTATGTTTTCAGGCACTCGTAAGAAATAAAGAAGTAGAACACTTGGACAACAGAAAAACAACAGACGTGAGTGGCTTACCCAGGGTTCGAACCCCGTACCTTCCGTACGACAACTCCGCCTAGCTATCAAGCGAATCACACTGACCCCACGGCCAGCTAGGCATCCCCCAAAAAAAGATGCTTTACTGGCTATTTATCAGTAAGAAACACAAGATAACACCGGAAGTATACAGTGGGCAACTCAGCCCCTTAATGACGCAATCACTTCTGTTGTTCCCCTATTAACAGTATGTGTCAGTCCAAACAAGACAAAGACCTTGATACTGGGTCCAGTAAATAGTAGAAGACTAAAGGACAATAGTATAGAACAGTGGGTAGGTTTCTGGTATTGTATGAACATAAATAACACATAAGGAAGGGAAACCCGAGGCCTGTAAACAGTAAATTAATATTAGACAAACATAAAGGTATGTTTTCAGGCACTCGTAAGAAATAAAGAAGTAGAACACTTGGACAACAGAAAAACAACAGACGTGAGTGGCTTACCCAGGGTTCGAACCCCGTACCTTCCGTACGACAACTCCGCCTAGCTATCAAGCGAATCACACTGACCCCACGGCCAGCTAGGCATCCCCAAAAAAAGATGCTTTACTGGCTATTTATCAGTAAGAAACACAAGATAACACCGGAAGTATACAGTGGGCAACTCAGCCCCTTAATGACGCAATCACTTCTGTTGTTCCCCTATTAACAGTATGTGTCAGTCCAAACAAGACAAAGACCTTGATACTGGGTCCAGTAAATAGTAGAAGACTAAAGGACAATAGTATAGAACAGTGGGTAGGTTTCTGGTATTGTATGAACATAAATAACACATAAGGAAGGGAAACCCGAGGCCTGTAAACAGTAAATTAATATTAGACAAACATAAAGGTATGTTTTCAGGCACTCGTAAGAAATAAAGAAGTAGAACACTTGGACAACAGAAAAACAACAGACGTGAGTGGCTTACCCAGGGTTCGAACCCCGTACCTTCCGTACGACAACTCCGCCTAGCTATCAAGCGAATCACACTGACCCCACGGCCAGCTAGGCATCCCCAAAAAAAGATGCTTTACTGGCTATTTATCAGTAAGAAACACAAGATAACACCGGAAGTATACAGTGGGCAACTCAGCCCCTTAATGACGCAATCACTTCTGTTGTTCCCCTATTAACAGTATGTGTCAGTCCAAACAAGACAAAGACCTTGATACTGGGTCCAGTAAATAGTAGAAGACTAAAGGACAATAGTATAGAACAGTGGGTAGGTTTCTGGTATTGTATGAACATAAATAACACATAAGGAAGGGAAACCCGAGGCCTGTAAACAGTAAATTAATATTAGACAAACATAAAGGTATGTTTTCAGGCACTCGTAAGAAATAAAGAAGTAGAACACTTGGACAATAGAAAAACCACAGACGTGAGTGGCTTACCCAGGGTTCGAACCCCGTACCTTCCGTACGACAACTCCGCCTAGCTATCAAGCGAATCACACTGACCCCACGGCCAGCTAGGCATCCCCAAAAAAAGATGCTTTACTGGCTATTTATCAGTAAGAAACACAAGATAACACCGGAAGTATACAGTGGGCAACTCAGCCCCTTAATGACGCAATCACTTCTGTTGTTCCTCTATTAACAGTATGTGTCAGTCCAAACAAGACAAAGACCTTGATACTGGGTCCAGTAAATAGTAGAAGACTAAAGGACAATAGTATAGAACAGTGGGTAGGTTTCTGGTATTGTATGAACATAAATAACACATAAGGAAGGGAAACCCGAGGCCTGTAAACAGTAAATTAATATTAGACAAACATAAAGGTATGTTTTCAGGCACTCGTAAGAAATAAAGAAGTAGAACACTTGGACAACAGAAAAACAACAGACGTGAGTGGCTTACCCAGGGTTCGAACCCCGTACCTTCTGTACGACAACTCCGCCTAGCTATCAAGCGAATCACACTGACCCCACGAGTTGCCCACTGTATACTTCCGGTGTTATCTTGTGTTTCTTACTGATAAATAGCCAGTAAAGCATCTTTTTTTGGGGATGCCTAGCTGGCCGTGGGGTCAGTGTGATTCGCTTGATAGCTAGGCGGAGTTGTCGTACGGAAGGTACGGGGTTCGAACCCTGGGTAAGCCACTCACGTCTGTTGTTTTTCTGTTGTCCAAGTGTTCTACTTCTTTATTTCTTACGAGTGCCTGAAAACATACCTTTATGTTTGTCTAATATTAATTTACTGTTTACAGGTCTCGGGTTTCCCTTCCTTATGTGTTATTTATGTTCATACAATACCAGAAACCTACCCACTGTTCTATACTATTGTCCTTTAGTCTTCTACTATTTACTGGACCCAGTATCAAGGTCTTTGTCTTGTTTGGACTGACACATACTGTTAATAGGGGAACAACAGAAGTGATTGCGTCATTAAGGGGCTGAGTTGCCCACTGTATACTTCCGGTGTTATCTTGTGTTTCTTACTGATAAATACTCAGTAAAGCATATTTTTTTTTTTGGGGATGCCTAGCTGGCCGTGGGGTCAGTGTGATTCGCTTGATAGCTAGGCGGAGTTGTCGTACGGAAGGTACGGGGTTCGAACCCTGGGTAAGCCACTCACGTCTGTTGTTTTTCTGTTGTCCAAGTGTTCTACTTCTTTATTTCTTACGAGTGCCTGAAAACATACCTTTATGTTTGTCTAATATTAATTTACTGTTTACAGGCCTCGAGTTTCCCTTCCTTATGTGTTATTCTGATGGGTAAAATGCTTTCGAATCAAAAATCCGACAGACAGAAATAAAGTTATAGACAAAAGACGGTATTTGTTCGTACAGACAGACCAACACATGCTCGTTTGGACTTGCACTAACGGTGACTTTTTTGACGCGTCCTTGAAAAAGGCAGGAAAAGGTTACATGCAGTCTGTTGTAGAAAGGGGCAGAAAAGGGGGAGAAAAATTATGGGATGGCTTAATACAAAATATATTTTGCAGTAGAAATCTAAGAAGGAGAGAGGAAAAAAAAACTTGGTAGTGTCCAAAAATCAAGTCTGTTTTTGCTTTTAATTTCAAATTTCAAAATTGTCGTTCGTTTATTGGCCAAAGCCTTTCATATTATTAAGAAAATTCAACGGCTTGACGCCATTTGTAGAAGATAGTCCCGAGAGCAGGACGTTGTGAATTTTGTGAAAAGTTGTTAGCCTTATTAAAGTAAATATATATGAAAGTATAGGCATCACAGTTCAGCCAGCAGTACATCTGGAATCTGCTATTCAACGTACCTGTGTTTTTTTCATTGAATTCTGATAAGACCGACATTATTCATATATATTTTGTTTAAAAAATGTGAGTGAGAGATGCTGCCATCACGACTAAGTAATCAGGTCCCAAGCTGATCTATGCAGGGCTTGAAGGAGAATTAGGATATAACACATTGCCAGTTTTGTAAATGCACATGTCTTGTGAAATAAAATGTTTTCTTGGGTGACCAGAGGGACACAGCTCACCTATCCCATTGAATGGTAGAAAAGAAAGATTAATAATATTATGGCAGATGCAGTGCCGCCTTTGTAGGAGAGACATGTGAACAACAATGGTACCCTGTGGAATGGATGTGCTGGATTGGTCCATTGGATATGACCCAGCTCTTTATTTCTTATGTATGCTCTTTTGTATATAAAATACAGTCTAAAATAGATTTCACCCAGGAGACATTGTTTCATTATTACAGGGTCTTATCTGGCACTAGTCCGGTGCCAGAGTTCTATGTGAAAGCTGTTGAGGAGTTTTGGAGGCCAGTAGTGATAGGGGTCGCCAGTTTCCCCCCTATTACTTTTGGAGCAGTGGTCATTCGGCAGAAAGAATTCAGACAGTTCCAGTGGGCCAGATAAGTGAAATATCTGGTACCCTAACAGTACATCAGCTATAAGAGCAGCATACCCCTGTATTCAAGAAATAAAACATTTCCCTAGTGAGATTAACAGAGACAGTGTATTTTAAAGAGACTGGGAGTGATTAAAGAATCCCAAACAGCCATCCAGTGTTAGAAACCAGTAATAGACAGATTTTAGTAACACCATTAGTATAATTTAACAGTATTTGTTTGGACACTTGTCCCTGTGGGTCTAAAATTTACATTTTGTAAATATGTAAATATATATATATATATATATATATATATATATATATATATATATATATATATATATATATATATATATATATATATATATATATATATATATATATATATATATATATATATATATGGAATTCTTTTCATTTTTAAAGTCCTGACCAGAAGAATACTAGGTTCAGGACCAAATAAATCATACAGAAAATTATTAATTGTACAAATTTATCTGAGGTGTTATTTCCTTAATCATAGACCTTAATACTAGTTTGTGTAGAGGTGTATTATTGCTAAAGTACCATCACACCACACTTGCATATCCCTAGACATTAGACGTAGCTATCATTCATACTAGTCAAGAATAAGTCTGCTTGAGGCCATAAGGTGGTAGCAGAAAGGTATCCTGATAACTCACCCTAAATTTGTTATAATCAGGGACCTTCACAGCTGGCCTCATTCAGTACATTAAGGAAAAATATCAACATCATTTCATAACATCAAAACCCACCACAATAAATTGGGGTCTCTTCTTCCGGGATTTGAACTTGTTAGTTGTTTAGTAATTTAAATATTGTAGCACTAGTGTCCCCAAAAGTTATAAAAGTATTTAAAAGGGAAAATAAAAGCTGATGGACTGTTGAGAGCCAGTAATTAGTTAATTGATTGGTTAATTAATTAGTTAGTGTTGGCACTCTGTTAATTAAGAGTTTGGACAATTATATTAGATCATTTTAAAGATTGATATTATGGCGGACCTAGCAAAGTTCAGATCTGCTGCTGTTCTGGCTGCAAAAGAGATGAATATGGATGGACCAGAGTTGGTCCAGTATGTAACATCAGAGGTTGATAAATTTATTGCACGAGAAGATACGAGGTTGGCTGATGAAAGAAAATTAGAATCAGATAGACTAGCTGAGGAGAAGAAATTAGAAGTAGAAAAAGAAATTAAACGGTTGCAGATTGAGGCTGACAAAGAGGCTAGGGCATTGGAGGCGGACCGGGAGGCTGAAATAAAGCGGCTCCAAATTGAAGAAAAAAAGGCTAAAAGGGAGGCTGAGGAAAGAAGACTGGCTGCTGAGGAAAGAAAACAGGCTGCAGAGAGGGAAGCTGAAAAGGAGGAGAAGAGATTACAGAGGGAGCACGAGCTACGACTAAAAGAGTTCGAATTTCAAGGCCATGCTCCTGAAAATGGTGCCAGCCCTTCTACCTCCGATGCCATTACTAGTCAGGGAGCCTCAACTTCAGCTATGGGGTTCCATTTAGACCATTTTGTTGAGAGGGACGATGACATTGAGTCATTTTTGTCTAGATTTGAGGTTTTAGCCACCACCTATGGGTTGGAGAAGGAAAGGTGGAGTTTAAAGTTATCTCAGGGGCTGAGGGGAACTTCTTATGAAGTGTTTGCCAAGATGAGCAAAGACGACCAAGACAATTATGACATGTTAAAGCAGGCTCTTTTGCTAAGGAATGAAAAGAACGGAGAATTTTACAGGAAAAAGTTTAAGAATGCCAAACTACTGTCGGGTGAGACCTATCACCAGTTCTCTGCACGTTTAGAGACGTACTTGGAGAAATGGACTGCTCTGGGGAAAACCCAAGATCTTAAAGAGATGATCCTTAGTGAGCAATTGAGAGAGTCCATGGCTCCAGACTTGAGAAAGTTTCTCATGGAACAAGGTGCAGAGAGGCTGGGTGAGTTACTTAATGTCGCTGAGAGGTATCAGGCAGCCCAGGCAGAGGTAGCTGTCGCTAAAAAGAAACATTGAAAATTTTAAGGCTCCACAAAACTCTACTAGATATGATAACAAAGATCAGGGGAACAAAGATAAGCACAATTTTGATAGGCCACGCAATGATTTTAGAAACAAAAACCCACAATTCAATGATAGGAAATATGATGAAAGAAAACCTTTTCATCAAGGTAGATTATATTGCAAATGGTGTAAGAGGGAAGGTCATGACATCAAATTTTGTCATAAGAAAACTTCTGAATTTGCCGCTATGAAGATGGGGAACAAGGGAGGAAAGGACAAACCTACTGGACAGCAGGAACCTTATCACCCCCCAGTGTGTGAGGATGTAGTCTGCAATGGGGTCACCATTAGGTGTCTCTATGATACAGGCTTAGATTTTGATTATGTTGTGAGTGCGCACTTGGTGAACCCAGATCAGTATACCACAGAAACAGTGGAGATACAAGGGGCGACCACGGCCATACCACTTATGAAACTTCCCATTGCCAGGATAACGGTGAAAACTCGCTATGTGGAAGGAGTAATCAGAGCAGCAGTGATCGACGCACCCATTTACCCTCTGATATTGGGATGTCGTTATGTCTTCTTGGGGGCTCCCAAGAGACATCTGGTCATGGCAACAGTGCAGACCAGATCACAATCCAGAAAGGAAGAATATGAACCTATAAATACTCATCCAGAAGAGATGAGGAAGGCACAAGCTGAGGATAGGTCACTGAAGCCGTGCTTTCAAAAATTGCGTAACTGCCATACACCTCCAAGCAAAGGAGAATTTTACATAAAGAATAAATTGTTATATAGGAAGGCAGGGACTGGTTCAAATGGTCACGGACAACTGGTACTTCCCAAGATGTTTAGGGCAGACGTAATACGGAGTTTACATGTTGGAAAAGATGGGGACCACGAGAAAGTAGGTACCATCTGCCAAAAGGTTTCTCAAAAATATTATTGGCCAGATGAAAAGATAATTATTGAGAATTTTGTCGAAGCCTGCGGCATATTTCATGAGGGAACACCCACAAGTGGGGACAATAATAATCAGGACCTAGAAACGCCACGGGGCAAACTTAGACCTGAAAATGGGAAGAAAAATAAAATTAATAATGTAGACAAAGTGGAATGGGAACCCCCTTTTCACACACAGTCTTCACTTGAATGTGTTAGAATGGCAACTCTGCGTCGAGTACAAAGAGTGATTTTACCCCAGAATAAGCCGACAGACCCTCGGTCGGAATTAGGTGAACTGGGTGAAGGTAAAAGAGAGAGAGGATCTCTCACAAGGAACTTAAAGTGGGGAGAAAACCCCAGGAAAAGAATAGGTAGTGGTAGATTCTTGTGTGATGACACAAGGAAGAAACGTCCTCAACATAAAGCTTCTAATGTAAAGGACCTGACAAGTGCCAGGAAAAATAAGTATGTAAAATTAAAAGTCCATATGTAATTTGTTGAGGACCTGGACAGATGAGAAGGCAGAAGAGACTGTTACCTCATCATAGCAATATGTGAACGAGCTGACCACTCGTCTTAAAACTGGCTGGAAACTTGCAAATGATAATCTCAGACAAGCCAGGAAAAGACATGCTGCCTATTTTAATAAGAAAGCTAAGGATAGAGAATTATTTGTGGGAGAGAAGGTGCTTCTTCTACTGCCCGGCAGCCAAAACAAACTACAAATTGGATGGCAAGGTCTATATACTGTTCTAGAGAAGGTGTCTAGAACAAGTTATAAAATCGACAAGAAAGGGAAAGAGAAAGTATATCATGTGAACCTTCTAAAGAAGTATCTGGACTGGGAAATCCAGGAAGGAACACACTTAATGTTCTTGTCGATAGCAACAGGGATGAAGAATGAACCGCTCACATCCCATGAGTATCCCTTGAAAACATGTGAGACACCGGTGTGGTGAAGTGGGATGTTATAAATATTTATAGGGGACTTAGGGTACTGACTGAGATCAGCTGTGAAGGTATCTATATCTAATAAGAGTAGTGTATTATAGATAACCTTACTTGCTGCCACATATGTATACCTCAGTCAGAATTATTCTGGAATAGTGTGATGACTACGTTATATGTCTAGGGTATGTGTATGATGAAGTGTAAGTCATAACAACAACAGACAGATAAACAATTTAATTTATTCCACCACACTTGACAACACTGGGACACTCACATACATATAACACTCTACGAGGATATCTTAAAGGAGTCACTGATAACTTTTCAAATAACAATATGTATTCAGTGCTGTCATGAATGTATATGTGTCCTGATTCAAATACAAAGGGAACCAGGAATCACAATCAATTTCAATTACAAGTTATATGTACAGAATTTATTAATATGAATCTTGTAGTGACATATATTATTAATAGTATCCTATGTGTGTCAGTTGGGTAGTAGTAATATGAGGTAATACTGGTTTTGTTTTGTTCAAGCTCTGTTGGTATTTGTCATCATGACTTCAATAGTTTGTTTCTATTGGAACTAGTATTGGAGATGTTCTCAGTTCCTGGTATTAAAACAATTAAATTCCCCTCTTAATGTTATTTTTACAATGTCATTTTAAGATGGGGGTACATAATGTTGAGCTCCATGGCCACACTCTCTTATCTTTCGTGATGACTGCAGTAAAAGACTCCTCTGCTCGATTACTTTAATGAGTTCTGGAGTCACCCCACTGGTTGCTATATGGACCAAGGAGTATGCTGTCCACCTCTGGCTTCAGCAAAGCTCTGACCAGGTGCTGCTCAATAACTTTAAGACCACGGTCCCTGAAACAAGAAGGTTGTACCTCCTACTTCATAACCAATTTATACTCGATTTCTACACTGAGCACAATACATCACAAACATTGAGTTCAGAACGTTAGGCCAACTGTCAGCTTCATCTGAAATACTTTATACCAGTATTTCCCTCCCTAATGGTTTCTACGCCTCTGCAATTCCAGCATTATTTCTTTCTAGTCAATAATCTAGGTGTCAGTGTACTGTTTGGCCATTCCATGCAGTTTTACTTTCCTCCGACACCTTCTGTTCAGGCTGGAGCATTATAGGCTTTACATCATGTTCGCTAC
The DNA here is from genome assembly GCA_024509875.1 of Oreohelix idahoensis. NCBI lineage: Eukaryota > Metazoa > Mollusca > Gastropoda > Stylommatophora > Oreohelicidae > Oreohelix > Oreohelix idahoensis. The sequence continues at coordinate 190,183 of JAMPIV010014672.1, read as the reverse complement.
TGAACTACACATATATACAGACATAAATTATCAATTTACATTCAATTTTCATTAAAAGATATTGAATATTTCAAGCTTACCACAATTCATAGAAATAATAATAAACAGTTTCGTTGACTGGCAAGGAATATAGCACAACTCCGATCTGCCGATGTCCCAGGCTTTATTTTATAAAAAATATACACTGGTGCTCAACGCACTGCTTCTTAGTAGGTTTATTACAAGATGTGGCAATGAACAGACGCTCTGAATTTAGTATATTCGCAGCTCTAACCAATGAAACCATGTCTACACATCTTTTCAAAAAAATACTCCTTTTCACGTTTCCCCTGACAACACAAGATAGTATTTATAGCCCGACCAATCGTGTTTAGTCTTACATTTGTTGCGCTCCAATCAAATAGGAGTTAACATGGTAGGCTATTTCTGTAACGTAATGTTTTTTCAAACACGTTATAAAAAAAATTTTATGAGCAGAAATGATTTCATGCTGTCAGGCACCCCCACTATTTTATTTTGGTTATAATTTATTAATTAACAGACTAAAGGCGTAACACATAACATATTCTTGGCCAGCAAGTCCTGCCGTACAATAATATATAAGTTAAAGCGAGCTACATGGTGGCGTTCAAAATATGTGTTTTCCAAAGATAGTCGTATATTTGTTTTTTACCACGCGTTCACTTCTATGTCATAGGATGTCTTCTGTACTGTCATGTTTTCAAACGTAAACCAGTATATTGTCATAATTCCCAATAAGCGTTTTTCAGGATTTTAAAACCTAACTCTGGTATGGGTATTGAATTTTATCACTGTCGATTTGAAATAAAGTTAGTGCATGTGGCCTTACACGCGTGATGGCAGCAATTGTATATCGCGCGTCGCGTGTTTAGTATTGCATGCTTCCTGCCTTCATTCGCCCCTCTCTCTCCTGCTTTATCTGTCTTTTAGTTACGCTGTGTATGGGATGAATGAAATATTAAATCTAGGTCATTGATCAGCTTGCATATCTCAAGGTTTTTCCAAGAAATACAGTACACGTTTCATTGAAGAAAGCGTGCCGCGACACAGTAGGCTTTTACTATCAACGTGAAAGCGTTACAATTTGCAGACGCAGTAGAAAACAAGGGGGATTTCGAGTACAGTCATTGTGACAGCACTGTTCTTTTACCATTTCTCTTTTCTTTTATTAAATTTATTTGTTAGTTATTTCTGGGGTTTACGGTGATTCTCATCACACGGATGGCGGCTTAAAAAATCCGCTCCCAAATTTGTTTTTCCAGATATATACTCAATGCTAAAATTATATGGAGCCAAAAGTAAGGACCATCGGAGTAACCTAGAGTTCTCATGCCTAGCCTGTGCTAGAAACGATAAAGGTTTGTGATCCGTTTGCAACTTAAATGCCTTCCCATACAGATAAATATTGAATTTCTTTATTGCCCATATTACTGCAAGACATTCTTTTTCGCTAGTTGAGTAGTTGATTTCAGCTTTATTCAACTTTCTGCTAGCATATGCCACTGGGCTTAATTCCCCATCCAATGCATCTGATTTCTGTAGTAGAGTTGCACCTAACCCAATATTACTGGCATCCGTCCTTACTATGAATTCTTGACTTAAGTCAGGTAATTTCAAAATAGGTTTACTTGTGAGCTTTTCCTTCAATTCTTGGTAAGCCATTTCACATTGTGCTGTCCATGTAATGCGATCTGGATGTCCTTTACGTGTCAAATCAGTTAACGGTGCACATATGGAATTAAAGTTTTTGATATACTTCTGGTAGAAACCACATAATGAGACAAAGGATCTCACGTCCTTCTTGGTTTGTGGTCTCGGGGCTTTCTTTAGTTTCTCTAAATTCTTTGGGTCAGGGGTCATGTTTCCCTGATAAACTGTGTGTCCCAAAAATTCCAATTCTTTACATCCAACGCAACATTTGGTTGGTCGGGCTGTTAAATTTGCTTCCCTAAGTCGATTAAACAGCATATTCAGAGAGTCAATGTGTTCCTCAAATGTTTCTGTTGCTATAAGGATATCATCCATGAAATTTGTTATATATGGATTATTCAGAGGGTCCAATAATTTTCTCATCATTCTAGAGAAGACACTCGGCGCATTCTTCAATCCAAATGGCAATCTATTAAACTCATAGTGTCCTTCTGAGGTACTAAAAGCTAGGTATGGTCTAACCTCAGGCTTTACTGGAATCTGATAGTATCCTTTACTCAGATCCACTTTTGAGAAATATTTAGCTTTATTTAATCTGGCAAACAGCTGATTTGTATCCGGCAATGGATCCACCTGTCCTTCTGTAATAGCATTCAGTCTCCTGTAATCTATACAGAGTCTATGTTCTCCAGAGGGCTTCCTTAAGAGTACAACACCGGAACTATACGAGGATTCACTGTGTGAAATAATTCCTTCCTTCAACAGATAGTCTATCTCTTCCTTCAAAGCTTTCTCCTTAGCAAACGGAATCGAATATGGTTTCATACAAACAGGTGTGGGGTCTATCAGTTTCATATCATATTCCAATAGGTTTGTATGCCCTGGTCGGTCTGTTAACACCTCTGCATGATTATTTAGAACCTGTTGCACTCTCTCTTTCTGAGTTTTCGTTAAATGTGTACTGATTTTCACCTGTGCTGCTGTCTCACAGGGGTGTAATGGATATTCAAATGATGAAAGTGGTTCCTTTTTCATCTCCATGGCGATGGGCAAGGTCAACAAGTGTGTCTCTTCCTGATGTTCTCTTTCCAAATATTTCTTCAGGAGATTCACATGATAGATTTTTTCTTTCCCCTTCTTATCTATCTTATAATTTGTTCTAGACACCTTCTCTAAAACTGTATATGGACCTTGCCATCCAATCTGTAACTTATTCTGACTCCCGGGGAGAAGAAGCAGTACCTTCTCTCCCACCGCCAAATCTCTGTCTTTCGCCTTCCTGTTATAATAGGCAGCATGTTTCTTCCTGGCTTGTTTCAAATTTTCATTGGCAAGTTTCCAGCCAGTTTTTAAACGAGTGGTCAGCTCATTCACATATTGGTATGAAGATGTAATGTTTTCCTCTGCCTTTTCATCAGTCCACGTTCTTAACAAAGCTTCGAGCGGACCTTTTATTGGCCTTCCAAACAATAATGTTGCCGGGGCCATACCGGTTGAACTATGGGGTACCTCCCGATAAGCAAAGAGGGCGGCGTGCAGGTACTGGTCCCATGTATCTGGTTTTTCGTGTGCCAACTTTCTCAGGATCGACATCAACGTGCCGTTAAATCTTTCCACTTGGCCGTTCCCTTGGGGATGGTACACACTACAATGGAAGTGTTTGGCCTGGAAGATCCTGAAAACTTCTTCAGTTAGTTTCCCCTTCAACTGAGAGCCATTATCAGTCAAGATTTGATTGGGAAAGCCTAACCTTGTGAAAATTGTGAGCAATGCCTCTGCCACATGTTTAGAATCAATCGATGACAGGGCTACTGCCTCTCCCCACATAGAACAAGTGTCCACCAGAGTCAGAATGTAGCTGTTCCTTCTCTTGGTTCGGGTGAGAGGTCCCACAAGATCCACGGCAACTCTCTCAAAGGGTGTTCCCACTATGGGCATTTCCCCCAGAGTAGCTGGTGCAGTCCAATGTTTAGGTGCTACTCGTTGGCACTCTGGACAGGATTTTACATATCGTTTGATATCTTCAGTTATTCCTGGCCAGAAATAGTGACAAGCTATTCGCTGTCCTGTTGCGCTGATTCCCATATGACCACTGAAGAGAATCGCATGCCCTAGTTCCAACACTTTAGTCCTATATGAAGTGGGAAGGACCAGCTGTCCGTGACCATTGGATTCAGATCCAGCCTTCCTATATATCAGTTTGTTCTTCATATAAAACTCTCCCTTGCCTGGAGGTGTATGAGATTTGGGCAACTTCTTGAAACATGGCTTGAGTGTTTTGTCCTCAGCCTGTGCCTTCCTCATCTCATCTGGATGAGTATTTATTGGATTATCCTCCTCCTTTTTAGACTGTGATCTGGTCTGCACTGTTGCCAATATCACAGGTCTCTTGGGATTCCCCAAGAAGACATATCTACACCCCAATATCAGAGGGTAGATTGGCTCATTTATCACTGCTGCTTTTATGATTCCTTCCACATATCGCGTTTTCACTTTTATTCGGGCGACGGGAAGTGTCATGGTAGCTACATCCTTGGTTGCAGTTTGAATCTCCACTGTTTCTGTGGTGTATTGATCGGCCTGCACCAGGTGAGAACTCACAACGGAATCGTAATCTAAACCGGTATCATATAAACATCTTATAGTGACACCATTACAGATGACATCTTCACACACTGGGGGGGGGGGGTATGGTTCCTGTAGTTCTTCAGGTTTGACCTTCTTTTCCTTTTTCCCCGATGTCATAGCAGCACAATGAGGAGGTTTCCTTCTACAATGGTCAGTGTCATGATTGTTCATCTTACAATTTTTACACCACCTTTTTCCTTGGTTGAAAGATTTTCTTTCATCATATTTCCTTTCATCGAATTGTGGGAATTTATTTTTATTTTCATACCGTGGCCTATCAAACTGGTGCTTACCTTTGTTTTGATCCCTAGGATCAAATTTATTAAAGTTCTGTGGTGCCCTAAAGTTATCCACCTGTTTCTTTTTATTACCTGTTACCTCTGCTTGAGCTGCTTGATACCTTTCAGCAACATTTAGCAACTCACCCAGCGTCTCTGCACCTTGTTCCATGAGAAACTTTCTCAGGTCTGGAGCCATGGACTCTCTTAATTGCTCTATAAGGACCATTTCCTTAAGATCTTGGGTTTTCCCCAGAGAAGTCCATTTCTCCAAGTATGTCTCTATTCGTGCAGAGAACTGGTGATAGGTTTCACCTGACAGTAGTTTAGCATTCCTAAATTTTTTCCTATAAAATTCTGCGTTCTTTTCATATCTTAACAAAAGAGCCTGCTTTAGCATGTCATAATTTTCCTGATCACCTCTGCTCATTTTTGCAAAAACTTCATAAGCTGCCCCACGAAGTCCCTGAGATAACTTTAAGCTCCACCTTTCTCTCTCTAACCCATATGTGGTAGCTAATAGTTCATACCTATTTAGATAGCTCTCTATATCATCGTCTTTCTCAACAAAATGATCTAAATTAAGGTGACCAGACGTCCCGGTATTTCCGGGACAGTCCCGGTTTTCGACCATTTTTGATAATTTGTCCCGACTTTTTTTCGATACAATCCGGGACGCCAATTTGTCCCGGTTTTGGACGAATTTGCCAATTTGGCATAAATCTCACAGATTAAAAAAAAAAATTATTATTCCGTGGCTGACTTGAGGGAATTTTTAATTATTAGTGAACTGGCGCCGAAACAGCACAAGAGGTTGTCAGGACCGCGAATTAGTTTGGTAGTTCCAATGTGATATTCGCAATTATTTGAAATTTTAGGTAGTGGTAAAGTGCCAAGATTTTGCGTACGGTATACGTTAGGTGTGACCTAGAAAAGTCTACATTTATTTCTGTACTGACAGATGCATCCAACCACAAAGAATTCAAGATTTTTTCCTTTGCTTGTCAGATACTTTGATCACAGTAATGGAGTGAAAATTAAAATATTAGAGTTAAAGTCATTGCCAGGTGAAACGTCTGATATTGTAAGTAGTTTTCTTAATGACTGCATAACTGAAAATGGTTTAGACAGGAAAGTAGTTGGATTATGCGCAGACAACACAAATTCCAATTTTGGAGGTGCTGAAAGGAAAGGACAGAACAATGTTTTCAAAAAACTGCAAGAAAACCTTGGACATGGTCTTATAGGAGTTGGGTGTGCAGGTCATATTTTCCACAACACTGTTCGAACAGCTGCAGATGTACTGCCTGTTGATGTCGAGCTGATTATTGCTAAAATTTATCTACTCTTCAAATCATACACAGTACGAGTTGAAAGACCCAAGGAGTTTTGCCAGTTTGTGGAAACAGACTTCCAGATGATCTTAGGTTATGCTCAGACTAGGTGGCTTGCTCTGCTGCCTGCTGTTGATAGGGTTCTTCAGATGTTCCTGCCTCTAAAATCATATTTTCAATCTCAAGACAGATGCCCAGTTTTTATACAGACATTCTTTGAAAATCCTCTATCTGAGGCATGGCTTGTTTTTGTTCACAGTCAGGCCTCTCCATTCCATGAAGTAGTGCAAAAAATAGAGGGACAGACGGTCACCGTGTTTGATGTCATTGACAGCATCAACAGGTTGAAAACTATTTAGAAGTCTAAACTGGAAGACTGTTTCTTGCCATCAAGAGTTAAGCTAATCCTTGAAAAGCTGGAAATGGAAGGACTTCCAACGGAGGATGTGAAAAAGTTTCATGCTAACGTTTCTTCGTTCCATGAAACAGCTTTCAATTATTTGAATAAATGGGCTGCAAAATATTTTCAAGACCTAGAATCCTACAGCTGGGTAACGCTGAACAGAATACCAATTTGGGCAGATATTGAGATATCATCATCACTAGTGATTCAAACATTACCTTCAGCCCACTTTGCAGAAACTGAAATTTATGACGAATATGTCTATATGAAGCAGTTTGTTACTTCTCAGAAAATTAGTGAATGGAGTGCCAAAAAAACATTGCCACCACAACGTTGGATTGAAATGGTTTCCCACTTCAAAAACAATAATGTGACATTTTCAAATATTTTGAAGTTGGCAGAGTTTTTTTTTTCTGTCTACCTGGAACAAATGCTGCCACAGAAAGAGTGTTTTCTTTGATGAACAGCTTATGGGCAAGTGATAAAACACAGCTAGGTGTTGAAACTTTGAAAGCTATGTTGACAACCAAAGTGAACTGTGAGGAAACATGTGTCGAGTTTTTTTTAAGATGCTGCTTGCAAAGAAGGACCTATTGATAAAAATCCACTCATCTGAAAAGTACAGTAACTCAGCTTCACCTTAAGTAAAGATTATTGATGTTTTTCTCTCTAATTAGTTTAAGTAGTTAAACTTATACAGTAAAATGTATGTTATTCAATGTTATTCAAATGTATATATAAAATGTATATTATTTTAAATTGACATCAACTTGATTTTTCCGGGACATGTCCCGACTTTTGACCTTTTCTTTATCCTTTTGTCCCGTTTTTTTGCATCGAAATAGGTCAAATCTACTATTTTGTCCCGGATTAGGGTTTTGAAAATATGGTCACCTTATCTAAATGAAAATTCATAGCTGAGGTTGAGGCTCCTTGGCTAGCAGTGGCATCAGAGGCAAAGGGACTGGCACCATTTTCAGGAGCATGGCCTTGAAACTCAAACTCCCTTAGTCGTAACTCATGTTCCCTTTGTAATCTCTTCTCCTCCTTTTCTGCTTCCCTTTCTGCAGCTAATTTCTTCTCTTCCCTTTCTGCAGCTAATCTCTTGTCTTCCCTTTCTGCAGCTAATTTTTTCTCTTCTCTTTCTGCAGCTAATCTTTTGTCTTCTCTTTCTGCCTCCAATGCTTTAGCCTCTTTGTCAGCCTCAATCTGCAACCTCTTAGCCTCAGCCTCAATCTGCAACCTCTTAGCCTCAGCCTCAATCTGCAACCTCTTAGTCTCAGCCTCTAATTTTCTTTCGGCCTCTTTTTCTAATCTTCTTTCTTCCCGTTCAATATATTTGTCACATTCCGCAGTGACATAAGAAATCATAATTTGCCCGTCCATTCCTAACTCTTTCGCAGTCTGTACAGCAGCAGATCGAAATTTTGCCAGGTCGGCCATTGTCTAACAGATAAATGTCTAAAATATGTAACTAAACAATTTTATCTATGACTAATTAACTCAGGACAACACAGGCACTGTGAGCTCAACCTTATTTATTTTCACCCAAGGATACCTTTTAATTCTTATTATTCCCTGAAGTGAATTACCCCCAATATTTGTAATAGGGAAAGATTCAAAATCCTGAGAGCGAGACCCCAATATATGTGGTGAAGTGGGATGTTATAAATATTTATAGGGGACTTAGGGTACTGACTGAGATCAGCTGTGAAGGTATCTATATCTAATAAGAGTAGTGTATTATAGATAACCTTACTTGCTGCCACATATGTATACCTCAGTCAGAATTATTCTGGAATAGTGTGATGACTACGTTATATGTCTAGGGTATGTGTATGATGAAGTGTAAGTCATAACAACAACAGACAGATAAACAATTTAATTTATTCCACCACACTTGACAACACTGGGACACTCACATACATATAACACTCTACGAGGATATCTTAAAGGAGTCACTGATAACTTTTCAAATAACAATATGTATTCAGTGCTGTCATGAATGTATATGTGTCCTGATTCAAATACAAAGGGAACCAGGAATCACAATCAATTTCAATTACAAGTTATATGTACAGAATTTATTAATATGAATCTTGTAGTGACATATATTATTAATAGTATCCTATGTGTGTCAGTTGGGTAGTAGTAATATGAGGTAATACTGGTTTTGTTTTGTTCAAGCTCTGTTGGTATTTGTCATCATGACTTCAATAGTTTGTTTCTATTGGAACTAGTATTGGAGATGTTCTCAGTTCCTGGTTGTTACGCACAAATAATTACTTTTTTCAAAGCCTTTGTATGATCATTTTTCGTATGTATGATCATTTTTTGACTGAAGTGTGTATTATGTTTTTTATAGTCAAAGGGACATAATCCGAGTTATCGAGACTACAATTTTTTAGGAGTTTGCCTTCTCTTGTATAGAGACACGTTCGGTCTATAATTTCTTGAACGAAGCGTGACCATATCTCCTTATTTGGTAGTATCAGTCAACTGTTGTAGATGTCTGAAACCTTTCTTAACGCTTCTGTTCATGACCATAAAAGGCGCGACTGTGTAAGACTTTTATCTCGAATGTTCTTAGAATCGTCTTATTGTGAACGGCGACTCAGAGATTGTCGCTCTGCGCATGTCTCGACTTGGTTTTCGTTTGTTGTTCCGCCCAGCTCGGGCAGTTTAGAAATGGTCTAAGTAGCGAGCAGACGCGACCTGCGTCTTGTGATTTTCTGAGGGAAATACATTGTCTTTGTGAGTTAGTTAGCTAACTAGACTATTTCCCAGTATTATTCAAGCCTGCCTGGAGGCATATGTTCATGGTTGATTTTCCGAAATAAGGTAATTCCTCTTGTATCGAACTTTATGCTATCATCTAGAGGTTCGTCATTTTGTCGCCTTTTTGCTCGCCTGTGTGATTCAAAATGGAGAGGTACTTTGACTAGGATTAAGTCACCGGTATCTTTATACCTGAACTAGTTATATATATATGGGTCGCTCTAGACCAACAAGACTATTGTCTGTGTTCCAGGATTCGTTATATCAGAGATCACGTCCAAGTCGGATGGTTAGACTTAGGAAGGTTATAAAGGTCGAGCTGACCTGTAATCCATGTATGCTATTTACGTGCAGACAGTAAACGGACTTATTGTATACATCTGATCTGCTAGCATCAGGAAGGGAATATTTATTATTGTCTATGAACATTGTTGAGCTGTAGCTGACACTGTTGCAGAAGTTATATATATTATTTATAAAGCTTCACGAACCAGAACTTTATGATATCTGTTTACCATACAACTATGGAGTATTGAATCCTACATGACTATCAGTATAATTATATTGTTGAATGCAGACATTCCTTGAACTGTAGTATGTTATAACGGAGCTAACGTACCTGGGATTTTGGCGCACCATTATCATTTTTGGTGGCCATATGTTGGTTTACTCTGATACCAGCTATCAAGGGGGTCAACAAACCCAGACATCATCAGCAGACTACAAGACAACGTTGCAGTTTCTATTCATCACCTTTGATGAAATTTTTTTTGAAAGACGCGGCATTACTGACAGTTGTTGATATTTTGAAACTACCCGGCGCTGCTCGGCAGTATTGAAGTTTGTCTACAACTAGAAGGACAAGTACCGAGCGAATGGATTTCCTGATCTGTTAAGAAGAAGGACAAGTGCCGTAACAACTGTTCCAGTCTCAGAGGTACTGTTGCAGATTCAGAAGGTCAAGTGCTCAAGTCAATTTGTAGAATTCAGAAGGTCAAGTTCAGAAGCTGTTTCCTGTCAGAAGCTCATTTCCTTCGTCATGGCAGTTTACGAGAGCAGATATGGATCAACGTTGGATCATTGTCCTAAGAATGCTGATCACATCCTGTTCTGAACTGTGCTGACGTTGTGGATACATAGAAGTTAAGTGGCCTGTTTTGTTTGTGAACTGTGCCCTTATGTTCTAACTGAGCCTTCTGTCTATCACATTTTCACACTATTTACATGTTTATATGTTATATGTTATTTGTATTTATATGTTTATATTTCGGCGGGTTTTCTCGGTTGGGCGGTGTCTTTCAGTAGAAGATACCACGTCACAGAGGTTCTACTGTTAGCGTTTTCGTTAGGGACTGTGCGAATTTCCTACTGTGAAATTTGCTAGCGACAATCGTTGCTATATCTGTTTAGTTGTGACGAGTTGTGCTTTATTTTTTGTTTCTTGTATATTTTTTTTTCTTTTTCTTTTCTCTCTTTCTTTGTGTTTTTTAGTTTCGATTTCGATTGTTTGTATTTGTAGGTCTCCCCTATCTATTATTCGTTTCTTTAAGTATATTTTTGTGTATACACTGTAGCGTCATTTGTTTGTCATATCTTCGCATTTTGTCATCACATTTCTTTTTAGTTTCGCTGTTTATTTATTTGACTTATGCGAATGTTTTCATATTGTTTGATCTTTGTTATTGTTTACATTGACTTTGATCTTTGTTGTTGTTTACATTTGACTTTGATCTTTGTTATTGTTTACATTGTTGGTGACCTTTGTTATTGTTTACATTGTCTTGTTATTGTTTGCATAGTTCTTGCATAGTTAGCTTTCACTATTGTTACATATATGCTCATGCACTATTGGTCTATAGTGCACTTATCATAACTAACTGGTGGTTTTTTGCTTATGCACTATTGTAGTGCAGTTATGATAAATAACTGATGGTTATGCACTGATTTGTGTAGTGCACTGATAATTAAGAGGTGACTTGTGATATTATTATACATTTGATAATACAAGTTGGTGTCAAGTCTTGTTTCCCACAGAGATTGGGGTAAACATAGTGATTACACAAGCACTTTATTAAGTCTTGTTGCTATTAAGATTGAAATAAGATAATTAATTATTTCAGGTTCTGTACTCACATTTTAGACATCATGTCTACATTTGAGTACTTTATTGAGCAGGGTAAAGCCCTTGGGAAGACAGGTGATAAATTAGAAGAATTTGCGACTGTTCAATATGCCAAGGCATTGAAGTCGGAGGAAAAGAAAATGAAAGAACTAACTGAACAAAAGAGAATAGATGCTGAAAATTTAAAACTGCAGATGCAGGTAGATGAAAAGAGATTACAAATGGAAATGGAAAAACAAAAAAGAGAAGCAGAATCTCAGGAGAAGAGACTTCAGGCTGAGGTTGAAAATAAGAGACTTGAAAAAGAAGCTGAAAATAAGAGACTTGAAATAGAGGCTGAAAATAAAAGATTAGAAAAACAAGCTCAGGTTGAAGAAAAAAAGTTACAAGCTCAAGCTGAAGAAAGAAAGTTACAGGCTGAGGCTGAAGAAAGAAAGTTACAGGCTGAGGCTGAAGAAAGAAGGTTACAAAGAGAAGCTGATGAGAGAAAAGCAAAAATGGAGCATGAAGAAAAACTCTTAGCTTTGGAGTTAGAAAAGTTGAAGTTATCTAGTAATGCTAATGATGCTAATAAGATATCATCTGCTAATAAGTCTAATGCTGTTGATTTCAAGCTTAATTTACCAGCATTCAATGCTTTAATTGATGATATAACATTTTATCTAGATAGATTTGAAAGTGCATGTAAGGTGCATAATATAGATGAAACATTATATGTTTATCATCTGTCCAAGATACTTAGAGGTGATGCTTTGACTTTATTGGGTATGGTAGATGTGCCTGACAAGAACAACTATGAGGTTGTCAGGGCGGCATTGTTAAAGAAGTACCAACTTAACGAGGACGGATATCGTCTTAAATTTAAAAACATGTTACCAGAAACTGGAGTTGAATTCTCTGAATTCATCTCAGGCATCCGTCTTACTTTTTTACGATGGGTTGAGTTATCTAAGACAGAAAGTACATTTGAGGCTCTTATGGACTTACTACTTAGAGACAAGGTCATGTCTTCTGTTAATGAATCCTTTCTTTCTTTTCTTCATGAGCGTAAGCCTAAAAACATAAAAGAAATGGAAGAATACTGTAGCCAGTATGTCACTGCGCATCCCCACATAACCATTAGCAACTCTAAAGTAAAAGAAGGTCTGCCAGTTGCTTCGGCAGCACCTTATGGCCCAAATTTTATGCGTAAATTTCAGGGTAGCCAGCAAAATTTCAATAAAAAGAGTAACCGTAATTATGCCCAGAATCATAGTAATCAATTCCAGGGTGATTCTTCTTCCCAGAACTGGAGACATCCTAATACTACACGTTATTCTACTCCGGTTAACTTTAGAAATTTTCACAAAGGTAATCGGTATAGAGGAAAATATTTTTCTCAGAGACCTCAATACCAGGATAATAGAGGTTCTCAACAGTATAGAGATGGTAATGACAGTTATGGAAACTGGAACTCAAACCAGGATAAAAATTACAGTAGGGACTTTAATGATAATTGCAGAGGCAATAATGGTCGCGGTAGATCGCAACATAAGAGAAAAAGATATCAACAGACAAACTCTGTTCAACAAGAATCTCAGGGAGTAGATAAACAGGTTAATGATAATAAAGACCATAATGCTATCGGATGCTCATCTTTTGATTTTGGTAGAGCAAATAAATGTATCCAATGCAGTACTTTATTTGACCCAAAGACCGTTAGTACTTTAAGCTGTGGTCATCCTTTGCCCGCTCTTCCTGCTAATGTTGCTCATGATGGGAGAGGTTCTCTTATATTACATAAGGGGCTTGTAAATAGTAATCCAGTCTCAGTGTTGTTTGACTCTGGATGTACTACTGTCGGGGTTAGGCAATCTCTTGTAGATCCATCCTGTGCTACAGGAAAGGTCATCAAATGTGTCACATTTGGTGGCACGTTGGAAAAGTATCCTACTGCCATAATACATATTGCTACTCCTTTCTTCACGGGAGAGGTCCACGCGTGTCTACTTCCAAACCCTATTGCGGACCTTATTATTGGTCGTATTCACGGAGTTAGGGAATGTACCCCACAGCAGATTGCTGTTTGGGAAGAGCAAAACATTGAAGCTACCAATGCGGTGGTCACAAGAGCACATGCTCTGGATCCACCTCAAACTTCATTAACTAATAATGATGAAGTAAATGACCAAGATAGTCACTTGACTATTACACGTGACTCATTTATCAAATTGCAAGAAGAAGATCCTTCTTTACAAAAATTCTTCATTCTAGCAAAAAAAGGTGATCCTAATCAGAATACTAATAGAAAATCTTGGATTTCTATGAAGAACGGCGTACTTGTACGTATGGTACAAGACTCGACTACGTCCACTCATTCACAAATTCTTGTGCCCAAGAGCATGAGATTGCAAATATTGCAACATGCTCATGACTCGCAATGTGCTGGACATATGGGTTTTTTCCCGTACAAAGTCGAGAGTTCTTGCGGCTTTCTTTTGGCCATTTGTGAGCAAGGACATACGAATGTACTGTCGCTCTTGCAAAGTATGTCAGGAGGTCAAATCTAAAGGACCACGACATGCTGCGCCTATCCAGGCTGCTGACATTCCTATTCGCCCTTTTCAAAAAATGGCAATAGATATTATCGGTCCTTTTAGAATTAAGTCGGCTAGAGGACATCAATTTATCCTTACATGTGTCGATATGTGCACACGTTGGCCAGAGGCAATACCTCTCAAGAGCATCTCAACTGCTGACATCGCAGACGCTCTTTGGCTGATATTTTCTCGCTTGGGTTTTCCCGGAGAAATATTGTCAGACCATGGCACTCAACTTATATCAGACACTATGTCACAGGTAATGTCTATGCTACACATTAAAAGGTCTCTCAGCAGTATCTATCACCCAATGTCTAATGGGTTAGTCGAACGTTTAAATAGGACTCTGAAAACTTTACTTGGTAAAATAACTGAGGATCATCCTCAGGATTGGGACAGGGTCTTACCCGCGGCTCTCTTTGCGTATAGAGAGGTCCCCAATGAACATACGGGGTTTTCCCCATTTGAACTTGTCTTTGGCGCGCAACCGCGCGGCCCTATGTCTTTACTTCACGATCTAATCACTGCCGATAATATTAGCGATGAAACTCAATCTTCTTATGAGTACGTCATTGCTCTTAGGCAAAAGTTCATCGAGGCATGCAAACTAGCAACTTCGTCTTCCGAATTTGCTAAAGAAAAGGCAAGGCAGTTTGCAAATAAGAATAGATGTCTACGACAACTTTGTCCAGGTGACAAAGCTCTCGTTCTACTTCCTTCAAGGGAGAACAGACTTCTAATTGCATGGAAAGGTCCATATGCAATAGTCTCCAAAATTTCTGATGTCGACTATGTTGTCGATATTGATGGAAAGCATAAAACTTTCCACATAAATATGCTCACGGAATTTCATGAAAGACCAGACTATTTGCAGCCTATTTTCCAGGCAACGGACAATTCTCAAGTACCTCATGGTCAGTACTCATCGCTGTCAGTTATACAGGATGAGGAAACTACTTTTTCTGATGTCAATCTTCCTCTTTCTATGGTCCCACTTTATTCTACGGAATCTTGGAAAAACGTGACCGTTTCTCCAAATCTTTCCGCTGAGGAACATCGACAAGTTTCTTCGATGTTGCAAACATTTCAGGATGTTCTTACAGACATCCCGGGACACACACATGTCATTGAACATGACATTGTGCTAACTGATCATAATCCTATCAGAGTCAGACCTTATCCAATACCTATCCATTTCCAGTCTCAAGTCGAAAAAGAATTGGATGAAATGATACGTTTGGAAATCATTGAACCATCCACTTCAGCATACTCTTCGTCTATGGTTATTGTTCGAAAGAAGGATAATAACATTCGCATTTGCGTAGATTATCGCAAATTGAACCAAGTTACGAAGTTCGATGCTGAACCTATGCCTTCATTAGAAGAACTACTCAATAAACTTTCTAATTCTAGATTCTTTACCAAACTAGATTTGTCTAAAGGTTATTGGCAAGTTCCTCTAACCGAACGTGCCAAACCTTTTACAGCTTTTTCTACACCTAGGGGTTTATTCCAATGGAATTTCATGCCTTTTGGTCTTATGAACGCCCCTGCTACATTCGTACGCATGATGCGGCGAATTCTCGCATATCGTACAGATGTCATAGCATACCTAGATGATATCTGTCTATTCAGTGATTCCTGGGAAGATCACTATTTGGGTTTATACGAATTACTGTCCACTCTTCGCGAGTATAACTTGACTGCAAAACCCTCTAAAGCCTTTATAGGATTTAGTGAGATTTCTTTCCTAGGTCATCGTGTTGGTCGTGGTCTTTTAAAGACAGAGGACCACAATGTTTCAAAAATACTTAACATTTCGGTCCCTAAGACGAAGAAACAAGTAAGGAGTCTATTAAGTTTGATCCAATTCTACGGACGATTCATTCCGAATTTGTCCTCCATTATGGCACCGCTTTCTACTTTATTGAAGAAAGGGTCGCCTAATCTGATCCGCTGGTCTAAAGAATGTCAATCCTCATTGGACCAGGTTAAAGCCCTATTTTCATCTCCACCTATTCTTAGGTTACCTACTATTGAGAAGACTTTTGTTCTTCGAAGTGACGCCTCGTCAACTGGGATTGGGGCAGCACTAATGCAGGAGTATTCTGATACTCTGCATCCGGTGATGTATATCTCTAGGAAATTAAATGCTGCAGAAAAGAATTACTCGGTTTTAGACCGTGAGTTATTGGCTATGGTATGGTCTATTCTGAAGTTACAAAGATTTCTTCTAGGCGCACATTTCATTGTGGAAACCGACCAGAAAGCACTTACTGCTATTCAGAGCAAAAACTTGAAGAGCTCGAGGTCCACTCGTTATGCCATAGCTCTTCAACCATTTCATTTCTCGGTTCGAGCTATCCGTGGTTCGGATAATGTGATGGCAGACATTCTGTCCAGATGCCCACACGATTCCACATGATTCTTCTGTCATATATATATATTTCCTGATATACAGTCCAATGTTATAATGACATGTTAGTAGATTTTTTTTCTCACTTTTTTTTTAGGGGAATTTATAACATTGTACCATGTAATTATCTAAGAAGGCTTAGTTAGTGATATACGGGCCAAAAGATCACTCGGCCACATTTAAACAATATATTTGCATAATTGTATTAAGAGATTTACCAGTTGTCTTTAAGATTTGTGTTATTGATATTTTCGCAGCACATCATTGAAGATGCGAGATTGTGTCCATTGTGGAACTTTGAGGATATCAAGTCCTGTCCTAGATTGGGAGCGGATGATGTCCACATCTTCTTCTATTGAATGTTTTATGTCAACGAAGATCAACACATGTATTACTTATTAATTACTGTTGCTTTATATAATGTAATAAAATAGTGCGGTATATTAATATGTTACACCGCTGTTTGCACAACACATTATATGATATCATAATAATATATTTAATTTCATATATTGGTATGAGAATAATTTGATTTTCATTATGATGTTGCCATCATTGTGGCGTGTGTTGGTGGCACCTTCCTGGAATATATAAGCGTATACTTAGATAAATTTTTTCTCTAAGGATCTGAGATATGATCTCAGTGTCGCTCCATGCGTTGAGCTAATTTGTTAGGTATATATCCGCGCATCATACGTGCGTTAGGAGCCTAGATTTTTCCGGCTCCAGGATTTAAAAAAAAAAAAAATGTTTCATTTTTTTTTTCCCGGGAGGGTGCGGTAATGTTACGCACAAATAATTACTTTTTTCAAAGCCTTTGTATGATCATTTTTCGTATGTATGATCATTTTTTGACTGAAGTGTGTATTATGTTTTTTATAGTCAAAGGGACATAATCCGAGTTATCGAGACTACAATTTTTTAGGAGTTTGCCTTCTCTTGTATAGAGACACGTTCGGTCTATAATTTCTTGAACGAAGCGTGACCATATCTCCTTATTTGGTAGTATCAGTCAACTGTTGTAGATGTCTGAAACCTTTCTTAACGCTTCTGTTCATGACCATAAAAGGCGCGACTGTGTAAGACTTTTATCTCGAATGTTCTTAGAATCGTCTTATTGTGAACGGCGACTCAGAGATTGTCGCTCTGCGCATGTCTCGACTTGGTTTTCGTTTGTTGTTCCGCCCAGCTCGGGCAGTTTAGAAATGGTCTGAGTAGCGAGCAGACGCGACCTGCGTCTTGTGATTTTCTGAGGGAAATACATTGTCTTTGTGAGTTAGTTAGCTAACTAGACTATTCCCCAGTATTATTCAAGCCTGCCTGGAGGCATATGTTCATGGTTGATTTTCCGAAATAAGGTAATTCCTCTTGTATCGAACTTTATGCTATCATCTAGAGGTTCGTCATTTTGTCGCCTTTTTGCTCGCCTGTGTGATTCAAAATGGAGAGGTACTTTGACTAGGATTAAGTCACCGGTATCTTTATACCTGAACTAGTTATATATATATATGGGTCGCTCTAGACCAACAAGACTATTGTCTGTGTTCCAGGATTCGTTATATCAGAGATCACGTCCAAGTCGGATGGTTAGACTTAGGAAGGTTATAAAGGTCGAGCTGATCTGTAATCCATGTATGCTATTCACGTGCAGACAGTAAACGGACTTATTGTATACATCTGATCTGCTAGCATCAGGAAGGGAATATTTATTATTGTCTATGAACATTGTTGAGCTGTAGCTGACACTGTTGCAGAAGTTATATATATTATTTATAAAGCTTCACGAACCAGAACTTTATGATATCTGTTTACCATACAACTATGGAGTATTGAATCCTACATGACTATCAGTTAATATGATTTTGAATGCTGCATTCGTTATACTGTGCTGACGATGACATAAATATCATGACTGTTTTGTGGCGTGCAATAAATGGTATAAAACTAAAGCGAAGTTACCATTTCTATGACTCTACACGTCATGTTGCCTGTGGTGTACCCTGTGAACTGTTCTACTGCAACACACACAGCAACATTCTAAATCAGAGAAGACACCTACATCTTGCACTTTAATACCAGGTGTCGATAGGGGTGGCAAGTTATCATTTCAGCTCACATCCACCCTTATCACTGGTATTAAAACAATTAAATTCCCCCTTAATGTTATTTTTACAATGTCATTTTAAGATGGGGGTACATAATGTTGAGCTCCATGGCCACACTCTCTTATCTTTCGTGATGACTGCAGTAAAAGACTCCTCTGCTCGATTACTTTAATGAGTTCTGGAGTCACCCCACTGGTTGCTATATGGACCAAGGAGTATGCTGTCCACCTCTGGCTTCAGCAAAGCTCTGACCAGGTGCTGCTCAATAACTTTAAGACCACGGTCCCTGAAACAAGAAGGTTGTACCTCCCACTTCACCACAACCGGCACATGTAAAAGTAAGTAAACACTTGACGCAAAAACAGAGGGAACAGGTTCAAAAGGTTCTGACTGATCATATGGACGTGTTAACAGACTAACCGGGGCACACGAAGTTGTTAGAATATGACATGAAACTAGTAGACCCAACACCGATCTGTATGAGAGCCTTCACGATCCCGTTTGCCAAGGAGAAAGCTTTGAAAGAGGAGATTGAGTACCTATTGAAAGAAGGAATTATTTCTCATAGCGAATATCCATATAGTTCCAGTGTGGTTTTGCTGAGAAAACCCTCTGGAGAACATCGTCTGTGTATAGATTACAGGAAACTGAATGCTGTCACAGAGAATCAGGTGGATCCATTACCTGACACAAATCAATTATTTGCCAGGCTAAACAAGGCAAAATATTTTTCGAAGGTGGATCTGAGCAAAGGCAATTATCAGATTCCAGTGAAGCCTGAGGTCAGACCTTATTTGGCGTTTAGCACTTCGGAAGGACATTATGAATTCAACATGTTACCTTTTGGGTTGAAAAATGCTCCGAGTGTATTTTCTAGGATGATGCGAAAATTGTTGGATCCACTAAATAACCCATGAATCACAAACTTTATGGATGATATCCTCATTGCTACAGAAACATTTGAGGAACACATTAACTCTCTGACTATGCTGTTTGATAGATTAAGAGAGGCTAATTTGATGGCTAGATCAACAAAATGTTGTATTAGTTGTAAAGAGTTGGAGTTCTTGGGACATACTGTGTTTCAGGGTAGTATTACCCCTGACCCCAAGAACCTTGAAAAATTGCAGAGAGCACCTAGGCCACAAACAAAGAAAGACGTGAGATCTTTCGTGTCGTTGTGTGGATTCTATCAGAAATATATCAAAAATTTTAACTCTATTTGTGCTCCTCTGACGGATTTAACTCGCAAGGGAAATCCTGATATAATTGTTTGGTCAGCCCAATGTGAATCAGCCTACCAAGAGTTAAAGGAAAAACTTACAAGCAAGCCTATCTTGAAATTACCTGATTTGAGTCAGGAATTTGTGGTGAGAAGTGACGCAAGCAATGTGGGCCTGAGGGCTACGTTGTTGCAAAGATCATCGTCACCAGAGGGAGAGCTGAACCCAGTCGCTTATGCTAGCCGCAAGTTAAACAAAGCGGAGCGAAACTATTCAACAAGCGAAAAAGAATGTCTAGCTTTGATCTGGGCGATACGAAAATTCCAGATCTATCTATATGATAGAACATTCGTGGTCCAAACGGATCATCAGCCTCTCGTATTCTTATCACAGGCCAAGCATGAAAATGCCAGATTATTAAGATGGTCGTTATTATTATAGCCATATCAATTTACCATTGAATATATTCCGGGGTCACTGAACGTGGGTGCAGATTTCCTCAGTAGGCATCCCTGTGATCCAAATCAGAGTATTCAGCAGGCGTAGGGAGTTGATTTTATCTATGTGTATCACTGTTTGGAACTAGCATCAGGCAAGTTCTTAAGTGGGGAGATGTGTGGTAAAGTACAGTGATACAGCGATAAAATCATAAAATATATATATTAAAGTCAAAATAATAGCAGTAGAAATAAAATTAATAAAGTTGTAACGTGTCTTCTTCCCTGCGCCAGAAAACGCATTGATTTAAGCAGGACAGAATATATTGAGAAATCTTATCGCCGCATTGGTAGTATTAGCATTTAAAACGCGCCATTCAAGGGTTAACGATAAACATTTGAAAATTCTACTTGCGTAGGGTTCCAGGAAAGATAGAAAGAATAAAACACACGAACGCATAAGATTGAGAGAGCGGACACCTGCTGCCGGCTTGTCAAGTGTTAGAGGTTTGAATTAGCTACTCGGGCCAACAGTGCGAGACGAGGCCGCTAGCCTGTGTCGAAAACGATGTCGCAAGTTTGAAAATTTAAAAATACCCCGCTAGCCAAATACATTTCTAACCACAGACACTGTGGAAAATATATATATATATATACACACACGCATAATTACTTCCTATCGGGAAAAAGGAAGATCTGAGGTGATTTTTATAACATTCAAGTAGTGGAAACTTAGAAAACAACGAACACCAAAATGGAAAATATATTGAATTCTTTATTACTAGGTTTATGATCATAAAAGTTGGCTAGTCTAAGAGCTGGTCTTGTTCTGATGGGTAATATGCTTTCGAATCAAAAATCCGACAGATAGAAATAAAGTTATAGACAAAAGACGGTATTTGTTCGTACAGACAGACCAACACATGCTCGTTTGGACTTGCACTAACGGTGACTTTTTTGACGCGTCCTTGAAAAAGGCAGGAAAAGGTTACATGCAGTCTGTTGTAGAAAGGGGCAGAAAAAGGGGAGAAAAATTATGGGATGGCTTAACACAAAATATATTTAGCAGTAGAAATCTAAGAAGGAGAGAGAAAAAAAAACTTGGTAGTGTCCAAAAATCAAGTCTGTTTTTGCTTTTAATTTCAAATTTCAAAATTGTCGTTCGTTTATTGGCCAAAGCCTTTCATAGTATTAAGAAAATTCAACGGCTTGACGCCATTTGTAGAAGATAGTCCCGAGAGCAGGACGTTGTGAATTTTGTGAAAAGTGATTAGCCTTATTAAAGTAAATATATATGAAAGTATAGGCATCACAGTTCAGCCAGCAGTACATCTGGAATCTGCTATTCAACGTACCTGTGTTTTTTTCATTGAATTCTGGTAAGACCGATATTATTCATATATATTTTGTTTAAAAAATGTGAGTGAGAGATGCTGCCATCACGACTAAGTAATCAGGTCCCAAGCTGATCTATGCAGGGCTTGAAGGAGAATTAGGATATAACACATTGCCAGTTTTGTAAATGCACATGTCTTGTGAAATAAAATGTTTTCTTGGGTGACCAGAGGGACACAGCTCACCTATCCCATTGAATGGTAGAAAAGAAAGATTAATATTATTATTGCAGATGCAGTGCCGCCTTTGTAGGAGAGACATGTGAACAACAATGGTACCCTGTGGAATGGATGTGCTGGATTGGTCAATTGGATATGACCCAGCTCTTTATTTCTTATGTATGCTCTTTTGTATATAAAATACAGTCTAAAATAGATATCACCCAGGAGACATTGTTTCATTATTACAGGGTCTTATCTGGCACTAGTCCGGTGCCAGAGTTCTATGTGAAAGCTGTTGAGGAGTTTTGGAGGCCAGTAGTGATAGGGGTCGCCAGTTTCCCCCCTATTACTTTTGGAGCAGTGGTCATTCGGCAGAAAGAATTCAGACAGTTCCAGTGGGCCAGATAAGTGAAATATCTGGTACCCTAACAGTACATCAGCTATAAGAGCAGCATACCCCTGTATTCAAGAAATAAAACATTTCCCTAGTGAGATTAACAGAGACAGTGTATTTTAAAGAGACTGGGAGTGATTAAAGAATCCCAAACAGCCATCCAGTGTTAGAAACCAGTAATAGACAGATTTTAGTAACACCATTAGTATAATTTAACAGTATTTGTTTGGACACTTGTCCCTGTGGGTCTAAAATTTACATTTTGTATATATATATATATATATATATATATATATATATATATATATATATATATATATATATATATATATATATATATATATATATATATATATATATATATATATATATATATATATATATATATATATATATATAAATATATATATGTATATATATGGAATTCTTTTCATTTTTAAAGTCCTGACCAGAAGAATACTAGGTTCAGGACCAAATAAATCATACAGAAAATTATTAATTGTACAAATTTATCTGAGGTGTTATTTCCTTAATCATAGACCTTAATACTTGTTTGTGTAGAGGTGTATTATTGTTAAAGTACCATCACACCACACTTGCATATCCCTAGACATTAGACGTAGCTATCATTCATACTAGTCAAGAATAAGTCTGCTTGAGGCCATAAGGTGGTAGCAGAAAGGTATCCTGATAACTCACCCTAAATTTGTTATAATCAGGGACCTTCACAGCTGGCCTCATTCAGTACATTAAGGAAAAATATCAACATCATTTCATAACATCAAAACCCCCCACAATGGCCACAGACCGAGCAAAGTGGAATCGATTTGTTGTTGCCCTACACGACGCCAATAGGTGTGATGGCCACTGACTGCTTTGACGGTCGGCGGCTAAGGATCAAAGAAGAAGAAGAAGAATTCTCCAGTTACTGATGGGATTTATGTTATCTTCTTCGTGGCTTACGAGTCCCCAAGTTCATGTTGTGAACAGGATTGGCTAAAAGACAAATATACATTTAACTATTAAGTTTAACTGGACTATCAATTCCCAGATATTTTTTCCCAATTTATCAGCCCACGGGAGTGGTATATTAAATAATATCAATATCTGACTTTTGACAGACGCAGCACCGGATTTATTCAGAAAGTTGAGCTGTTTCAAAATCGGCACTCACCACAGAGCCAGCCGATAGGATTTACCAATCAATCAATTACCATGATCAGTAACAATTTTTTTTAGCAACTAGCTGTGTCCAAATACTAGAAGTATTTTTCCCATTCTTTGCTGTGAACACAAGATCTCGATTTTTTTGCTACAATTAACTATTCGAGGTGACATTATTAATCCAGGAGTACACCACCAAACTTGGCGTCCAACTTATAAAGTTATCATGAAGGCTGGACTGGGGCCAAATTTAGCACTGAACACTGACATTATCAATATCGATAAATATATTCAGGATAACTTTATATCCCAGGAAATATCACCAAGATTAGGTGAGGAACGAGAGCGTGGCCACGTATGACAGAGAGAGAGAGAGATTTAATATTTTCTTGTTACAGTAGCTTGTACCAAACTGGTTATCGTGCTTTTAAAAATTGTTTACTTTACGGAGTAGCACGTATTAGGAACTTTGTTTTTCTTTACTGTCTATGCCATAACCTAGTGCTAAACTTTTTGACCTTTGGGTTATTTACTTGTTGGGTTCTTATCTTCTCAATGAGGGGAGGGCACAGGTATTCTGTTATTTTTCATATATACGAGGGGCGTTCAGAAAGTAATGCACCACATCGTTTTTCTCTGCTAATAATGAAGATAGAAGCATTAAATTTTGCACACTTCAAATATGGCATGTGCCAATTGTGTGCACCAAATTGCACTCCAACTGGCCAAATAATACGGCTGCCCTAACCCGTTGAAATGGAGCGTGTTAGCAACTTGCGTTATAAACAGCGAATTTTGATAGAATTTCTCGTTGCAGAGAAGGAAACTGTTGTGAATATTCACAAGCGTCTATGTGATATGTATGGAAGTTTTGCAGTCGACAGGAGTACAGTCAGTCGGTGGGTTCAGAGAATCAAAGAATCAGGAAGTGGAGATACGGAGCTGCTTGATCGGCCGCGCTGTGGACGTCCTGCCACAGCCACCAACGCAGAAATGTTGAAATGCGCTGAGGGCATTATTCTTACTGATAGGCAAATCACTACTCAACAATTGGCCTTACAGCTGTCAGTCAGCATTGGTAGTGCAAATGCAGTTATAAAAACTCTCGGATTTTCTAAGGTTTGCGCAATATGGGTTCCTCGAAGTCTCACAAATGACCACCGATTGCAAAGGAAAGCAATTTCTTCTGAATTGTTGGAGCGTTTCAATGCTGATGGAGAGAACTTTTTGGCTAAGATCGTTACAGGTGACGAAACCTGGGCACATCATTTTAAACATGAGACAAAAAGACAGTCAATGGAGTGGCATCATCCGCAATCACCAAGAAGAAAGAAATTCAAAACAATTCCTTCAGCTGGAAAGGTCATGATCACTGTCTTTTGGGACATTGAAGGTGTGATTCTTGTGGACGTTATGCCAAGAGGAGAGACAATCAATTCGCAAGATTACATTAAGACATTGAAAAAACTCAATCAACGTTTTTCGCAGAGTTCGGCCGCACAAGAATCCAGCAGACCTGGTTCTCCTTCACGACAATGCGCGCCCTCACACAAGTCTGGCAACACGGGAAGCAATCACCAAATTGGGTTGGACTGTACTACCCTACCCCATCCACCCTATAGTCCCGATTTGGCACCCTCTGATTTTCATCTATTTGGTCCACTTAAAGATGCACTCCATGGGACAAGGTTTGAAGATGATGAAGGAGTGATTCATGCAGCGAAGAAATGGCTACATGATCAAGACAAAATCTGGTACAGGCTAGGAATACATGCACTTGTTTCGCGCTGGCATAAAGCCGTACAAGTTGATGGGGATTATGTTGAATAATACCGATGTTTACATGATATATCCATGTATATTGTGTATAAATTTCATGCTTTTTGAATAAACAGCTCCTGAGAAAAACGATGTGGTGCATTACTTTCTGAACGCCCCTCGTATATATATATATATATATATATATATATATATATATATATATATATATATATATATATATATATATATATATATATATATATATGTGTGTGTGTGTGTGTGTGTGTAATTCTGATGTATTTGATCTTTCTTTTTTAGATATTCGATGTTGTAAAGTTTAATGATAATAAACAACAAAAGAACTAAACTTTGTGTGTTGGTCAGACCCATACTCATTTAACCATAGTTTTTCACGTGTCTTGTTGTCACACAGCTGTGTGTTTGTGTTTAGTGCAACTTATATTTCTAAATATAGGGAGGTGCAAGATTGTCTTATACTAAATTATAGTCGTATAGATAGGCTGGACTAGAGAAACTGCTCAGTCCAGAGACAGATCTTCTCCTTAAACTATCCACTAGTGAAACTATTTTCTTACACCTTTACTTCTCACGTATTATTACCATCCCCTATACTCAGGCGGGACCATAAATAACTTTAAAACCTATCTAAACGCGACATATGCAGAGCATTAGAAATATGATGGACGACATGAAAAGAATCCAGCAACAAGTAGAAACAGATGTCAAGAAGCTGACAGAGCTGAAAGAAGAAAACGCCCAACTACTCAAAAGAATAGACGCAGAAAAAATAGCCATTGAGGAAATTACAACTAACAACACACGAGAATCTAAAACGAACGACCAATCAGACGAAGAAGTCATCGAGGAAACGCTAGAAAAGCTACTCCCAACAATAATAGAAAAGGCGCTTTATCAGATACAGGAGAAAAGGAAGACATAAGAAACAAAAGCGAGGAGGGCAAAAACACACAAGCCAGATAGTGAGGCAGGATATGAAATACACTATAGAACACGTCACGGCAACACATACAGACAAACAACGAAGAGAATCAAGACAGTCAGCTAATGGTCCTTTTTAGGACCAGTCCTTTTCAGGACTAACAACCGGCTAGCATCGAAGAACCTAACGCACAATATACCCCAATTATAACCTCTTTGGTTGAACAGGGTATAACAGCGATATTGTCGATGAAAGAACGATTGGTTCGGTCGAATTGTGACTGGAGGTGACTGCTTATATGCTGTTGAGATACTGACGAGGTGTTGAATGCTTAGGGTTGTTGACTTGTGATCACCTCTGGACGTTTTGAGCAGTAAGCCTAGTTCTCTGGTAGCATCGAGCAACTGGACGGTTTTCTCCCAACAAATTACAGCAATCGATATCGAAAGATCGGCTTATATCTGCTGCCAAAAAAAAAAAAAAAAACTGGCTAGGGTTCTGTACTTGAGCGGTTGAAAATAATACAGATAATCAATCTTCAGTTTTATACCGATATATTAAGTACAGCCACTCTGGACATTTCGTCTCAGAATGGTGCCTAATAATATATTTACCTGAACCGCAACGTCAGTGTTTTTCCTTAAAGGGGCATATCCGTTTGTTTACAAATTCTTGTTTAGCGGTTCTCACAACTGGTCAGGTCAAATCAGTTCAACCCTTGTTAAAAGCAGACACGCCTGGCCGTGTGTTTGGATGCGTGACTGCACTGAAGTAATGTTATTTCATTAACTCGTTCATTTTACGCTAGTTTCCTTCAATCATTCACAACAGAGTCCAAGTGTCCAATATCATCAGAATTTAGTACGTTCTTCGTCAGTGTTTGCATCATTATAATACATAAAGTTATATCATTCACAGTACTTAAATGCAAAATAACTATCAATCTCCTTTTTGGAAATTAAAGGATAATATAAGAATTTTATACTTTACATTAATTAAGTAAATCCATTGATATTAGAGTTATCTAATTAAGCGAATACTGAGATTTTACTTACCGCTCAGGCCTATTAACAGCAGTTTCAGAATTGGAATGGCGTTATACACATATAAATGTAGATAATGCGCAGCTTGGTGCCTCTCTTCTAAAAGCGTGCGTCTCTTCCAACGGTTTCTCAGCAACGTGATTTCCTTACTTTACACTTGCTCGTAATTAAGCTGTAATCACATAATTACACTGTTGAATATTCAGCGACCGCTCAATTGTTAATCCCGTCGTGAATGTCATCTAGTATTTCCTACAAGTACCCACTATTTTATGTTTTTTTTTTCTCTTAAGAGTTTTGCCTCGTTTAGTCGAGGCAAACTCGTTCAACTTAGGCACATTGCCATTCGGTTATATTAGGCTGCATGATGTCAAAATAATTTTGTTTTAAAGACAAAGTATCCCGTTCAGCCCTTGGTGAGTTATAATTAGGATATATAATGTAGTCGATTCAAGATAATAAAATCTGATTTCCAATCTAAATATAGTATCTTCTTCTTCCCCCCCCCCCCCTTTTTTTAACACTCAGTCCAAATTCAGTAAATCAAAGCTGTAAAATGGTGTGAATGTATGTGTGTGCCCTCCTTTACAAAAATAATATAAATACAATTTTTTTTTTTTATTAAAAAGTAAACAAAAGTAAAGTCTCTCACAACTGCCCTGTTGTTAACAAGATGAAAAGGGGTGTCTGAGATTACACCAGATCCACCAATTATCTGCCACCATCCACATGAGCACCCCATCAGACTACCCCTTATCCTCACACCATCATTGATTCTTATATATTAATTTTAGTTCTTGTTATAAACTGAAAAGGGTGACAATCGACAGTGTGGAAACCATAGAGGCATATCACTCCTCAGTGTCCCTGGTAAAATCTACTCTTGAATCCTAGAGCAGAGACTCCGACGCTTAGCTGAGCAACAACTGGATGAGGTCCAGTGCGGATTCCGAGCGAACCGAAGTACTCAAGACCTAATCTTCACACTCAGACAGCTGAGTGAAAAGGCCCTTGAGTATAAGAGTGAGATCCATCTTTGTTTCATAGATCTGGAAAAGGCGTTTGACAGGGTCCCCCGGAGCAAACTTTGGGATTGTTTGGCAAGGAAGAACATTCCAGCACCTCTGATTCATGCTATACAGAGCTTCTACAAGTCTTGCAGAAATTATGTGAGGACAGCAAACCATAAGTCAGAAGAGTTCAGGACCACCACTGGTGTAAGACAAGGTGATATCCTGTCACCTTACCTTTTCATACTCCTCATGGACGATGTCATTAAGGCATGTAAGGAGAGAACAAGAAAGTATTCAGTGGGGTACTGGAAGATGAGACAGGTCTGTATTTCGGAGCTGGCATTTGCTGATGATGTTGCCCTGATTGCTAAATCAGAGGCACATCTCCAATTCAACCTGCAAGTCTGGAAGGAAGAGCTGGAGAAGAGAGGGATGGTCATAAGCAGCTCTAAAACAAAATCCATGGTGATATCACGAGAAGAAAGAAGACATCAGATTAAGCTGGGAGAACAGGTCCTGGAGCTGGTAGACCACTTTAAATACCTCGGAGCTATTATTAACCGAAAAGGAGGCATCAAAGAAGAGTTGGCCACTCGAAAAGCAGCAGCTGGGAGACTTTTTCAGGCCATAAATCGAGGATTCCTCAGCAAGAGAGAGGTTGGAAGAAAACGAAGATGGCTGCATACCACTCCACCTATGTCCCAGTCTTGACATATGGATGCGAGTCATGGGCAATGACTACAACCCACAAAAGCCAGATCCAAACCTCAGAAATGAGGTATCTGAGGAAGGTGGTTGAAGTAACAAGAAGAGACATTGTACGCAACCAGACGATACGTCAAGGCCTTAAATCCCACCCCCTTCAGACCCAAGTAGAACAGTCCCAACTAAGATGGTTTGGCCATGTCTGCAGAATGGGAGAAGACCGGCTACCACGACAAGCATGGGAAACAAAGAGCCAAGGATCCAGACCCCCAGGACCACCCAGGGCCCGCTGTGAGGACAACATTAGACAATCTTTGAAGGACCGAGGACTAGAATGGAACCAGGCCAGGAGGAAGACAGCCGATAGGACAGTCTGGCGCTCTCTCTTCCAAACCTCTACACCTCACGGTAGAAGGGGAACGACTAAGTAAGTAAGTAAGTAAGTAAGTTATAAACTGTTTTACTCTATTGTGCAATTCTTTAGGTATATCTATTCTCAACACATGTTCCACAGTTATGGATGAATTGCATGCCTGTAAATAATCGAATATTGGTTTTCTCCGCTGCTCATTCTTCCTACATTTTAGTAGGATGCTTGATGCAGGCTTCCTGCCATGAGTAACACATAAGGAAGTGAAACCCGAGGCCTGTAAACAGTAAATAAATATTAGACAAACATAAAGGTATATAAGAAAGGTATGTAAAGGTTTTCAGTAAGAAATAAAGAAGCATAACACTAGACAACAGAAAAATAGCAGACGTGAGTGGCTTACCCAGGACTCGAACCCAGGACCTTCCGTGCGACAACCCCGCCTAGCTATGCAAGCGAATCACATTATCCTCCCTGTCATCTAGTGACCCGTCATCGAAGCATCATTTTTTGGTGATGCCTACTCACGTCTGTTGTTTTTCTGTTGTCTAGTGTTCTACTTCTTTATTTGTTCACGAGTGCATGAAAACATACCTTTATGTTTGTCTAATATGTATTTCCTGCCATGAGACCTGCTACACGGGTAGTCCCATACCCCATAATTTCAAAAAATAATTAATGATGAAAAATATCTGATGGGTTATAATTAGGATATATATTGTTTTAAATTCCAAATAATATAAACAACTGCCGATATGGGAAAGTGGCATCACACCTGTCAAATCATTGTAAATAGGGCAAATCACAATTACCAATTATGCTTGTATGTTTAAAAAAAAACCCAAACAAACAAAAACGAACAGAAACTCCAAACAAGAATAAAATTAGTGTATTTGACTTAGTATATATATATTGGGTATAAAATGGACAAATGGAAAATTCCTGGGGGACCTGGATTTCTCAGATGATGTAGCATTCTTAAGTTCAACACCAAGACAATCCCAAGAAGCAATAAATAATTTGTGTCATCTCTCGGTTAAAATAGGTCTCCAAATAAATGCCTCTAAAACTAAAGCTATGAACTTTTCTAACGAGACCTTTGATATCATCTTGAACGGGGAAAAACTACAGAAAGTTGAAAGTTTCAATTATTTAGGCAGTAAAATGACTCAGGATGGTGACACAACAAGAGAAATCCATACTAGAATTGCTTTGGCAGCTAGCGCCTTCAATAGATTATCTAACATTTGGAAATTACGATCATTGAATATACATACCAAGCTTCGTCTGTTTAATTCAAATGTTATCTCAGTGTTAACATACGGCTGTGAGAGTTGGAAAATAACAAAATCATTGGAGAACAAGCTGAATACATTCGAGAACAAATGTCTTAGAAAACTCATGAACATCAGTTGGAAAGAATTCAAGACTAATCGACAAATAAGAGAAGACTCTAGGCAGAAATATGTCTCCGACTATATAAGGAAAAGACGATGGTCATATATCGGTCATGTCCTACGAATGCAAAACAACAGAATACCACTACAGGCGCTCACTTGGGTTCCTGAGGGTAAGAGGAAAAAAGGAAGACCAAAAGAAACACTCAGAAGAACAATAATAAGAGAAGGAAGAACGTTGGGCCTAAATAATGTGCAAGAGCTAAGAGGAGTGGCGTCACAACGAACAACCTGGAGAGCACTGGTTTCTGCCTTATGCGCCGTGTTTGGTGCTTAAAGAATTTATTATTATTATTATTATATATCACTGTAATTTTTTACTCAGGTGCAGGGTCAGATAGGTGTGCTGCAATGTATTAGAAAATTGAAAAGCGTGCCGTGCACACAAAAAAGGTTGAGAAACACTGGTCTAGCCTGTCTCGGCGCACTTCGTTTGCGCATGTCAAAATCATATGCTTGACTAAGATATTCATGTCACATGACGCGAGACTCGAGACTTGATTAGCTCATCAATAAACCTGAAACTGAAACTGATAATAAAAGCCCGATTCTGGGAAAGTACAAACTGCACGGAAGTTGAATCATCAATTCCACAGCTTGTGAAACCAAAATTATTTGGTAGTCAGAGAGTGGCGAGACTACTTTAAATGCACCAGTGAATGTTTGTCTATATTTTTTTAACAGCTGTGTATGCATTCATTCAGTATGTAAGTATATCCGTGGAGCATTTTAGTTAGGCCTATTTATATTTCTTCGCGATGAGGAATTGGCCTACACCTTCTAAAATCAAATTAAACTAGAAAATGGCTTTAACTTTTTACTTGTCTCCACTACTGAAATCGCGTCTTACCTTTCCTAAATTATTTATAGGTCTAGCCTAATTATTATCACATTACTTTTACAGTTTCTTTTAAAATGTAGCCTATTTATTAAAGGGATTAGCCTAATGTGAAAAAAATACACGGATATATATAGGCTAATTAGCATCACTCGTAAAACGGTAGCAGGGGGACACTAGTAGTAACTCCCTTCGTTCACGGCTGACTATGGAAATGCGTCCATGATCCTTTTCGGCGTGTTCTTTACTCATCTTGAGAGAGCTTCTTTTCTGAGGTGCCACCATAGGAAGCATCGCCATGGTCCAATCGGCAGCTTAGACAAAAAAAAAAAGTAGCAGAAGTAATAGGCTCACCGGGAAATCAAACCACGGACCATCCGAACAGCAGCACCTCCGAATCGTTACTAAAGTGGATCATGAAAGGACACACAAGCAACACACACCCCCCCCCCGCTTAAAAAAAATCCTCATTAGTGGCGCTCATCTATGGAATATATGACCCAGACATTTGCAGACTCAATCACCAATGTAACTTTTCTATTAAAGTTATTTTAACGCTGTTTGTTACTTCTTGCAATGAAACATTTTGAGCCATCATTTCTTATTAAATACTAGTGTAAAAGCTCGTCATAAGACAGGCGTTCAATTCAAAAGCACCAATATCTAACGGCAATTTTACTTATTGAAAAGTATTTAGGCTATAAAAAAAAACCAAAATATTTGTTTTACATCTGATGTTAAAAGAATTTATGAAACATTTTTGTTTTGTTTTGTAGATTAAATGTATTGTTCTTTTTGTCATCAGTAATCCTCAGCAATGAAAGGGTAATGATGCTTGTCCATATTTCAAACCTACATCCAACAACATAGATCCATCAAAATGTATTCGTGAGTATTTAACTTATGTTACTACTTTCTAATTGCTCTGTCATGTATCAACTTGGTGGGGCTTGTAACCACATCATGTAAAATGAGTTGCCATAGAAACCACTGCTGCAAGCACATGTGAATGCTTGATGCAGGCTTCCTGGGTCATGCTGCAGTGCTGGCTGTATGCTCCATAAGGAGTGCAGAAGAGTTAGTGCAGGCTTCCTAGGAAGAACTACAGTGCTGGCTCCATGCTCCATAAGAAGCGACAGGGCAAAAAAAGAAGAAGATATATCGCGGTATCAACAGTTTGTTAAAAACCTTAGTAGAAAGACAAGTTGAAGGCAAATGGTATTTGTCAGGGCACATCTAACATGATGCAGACTTTCATACATGGTAAATGTGCAAAATAGGGTTGAAATGGCATGACAAGACCACCAATGTGGAATTGATGGAGAGAACCAGACAAATACCAATGGAGGAAGTTGTGAGGAGAAGACATTGCCATTGGATAGGACACACATTAAGAAAACTGGTTGATAGCATTACAAGGCAGTCCTTGTTATGGAATCTCCAGGGTAAGAGGAATAGAGGGAGAACAAAAACACACGGAGAAGGGAATTACATATAGTCTTGAAGGAGATAATGAAGGCAAGGAAGAACCTTGAATGGTAGCACGGGGTAGGAATGCTCTTTTTTCTTTAACTTGAGGTACTATCAAAGGATATCAGAAAATATTCTACAGAGACGTGTCAGAAAATAATCTTGGAGAGAGTACCATCATGGTTTTTCAGAAATAACCCTTGAGCAAGCACCATCAAGAGATGTGTCAGAAAATGATCTTTGAGCAAGCACCATCAAGATTTGTCAGAAATGATCTTTGAGAGTGTACTATCAAAAAATACTTAGTCATTACTCTACTACCCAGAGGTGTAGAGGTTTGCCAGAGAGAGGGCCTTACTGTCCTATCGGCTGTCTTCCTCTTGGCCTGGTTAAAATCTAGTCCTCAGTCCTGCAGAGATTGTCTAATGTCCTCTCAGTGAACTCTGGGTCATCCTGGATCCCTGGCTCCTAGTTTCCCATATTTGTCATGGTAGCCGATCTTCCATTCTGCAAACTTGGCCAAACGATCGTAGTTGGGACTGTTATACTTGGGTCTGCAGGGGCTGGGTTTTTATGCCATGATGTATCGTCTGGTTGCTGACCATGTCTCTTTTTGTTACTTCCACCACCTTCCTCAGGTACCTCATTTCTGAGGTTTGGAGTTGGCTTTTATGGGTTGTAGTCATTGCCCATGACTCGCATCCATAAATCAAGACTGGAACATGGGTCGAGCAGTATACAACCATCTTCGTCTTCTTGCCAATTTCTCTTTTGCTGGGGTATCCCCGATTTATGGCCTGAAAAAGTCTCCCAGTTGCTGCTCTTCAGGTAACCAGCTTTTCTTTGAGCATCCCTTCGAGTCTGTGACAGCTCCAAGGTATTTAAAGTAGTTGACCTGTTCTAGAACCTGTTCACCCAGCAATAATCTAATGCCTTTTTTCCTCTAGTGATATCACCATAGTTTTTGTTTTGGAGCTGCTAATGACAACCCCTCTCTTCTCCAGCTCTTCTTTCCAGACTTGCAGGTTGGATTGAAGATGTGTCTCTAACAATCAGGCCAACATCGGGAAACACCAGCTCTAAAATACAGACCTGTCTCATCTTCCAGTACCCCACTGAATACTTTATTGTCTTCTTACATCAGGAGTAGGAAAAGATAGATGACAGAATATCACTCTGTTTTACACCAGTGGTGGTCCTGAACTCTTCTGACTTATGGTTTGCCGTCCTCACATAATTTCTGCAATATTTGTAGCAGCTCTGTGTAGCATGGATCAGAGGTACTGGAATGTTTTTCTTTGCCAAACAGTCCCAAACTTTGCTCCAGGAGCCCTTGTCAAACACCTTTTCCAGATCCAAGAAACAGGTGCATCTCACCTTTATACTCAAGGGCCTTTTCACTCAGCTATCTGAGTGTGAAGATAAGGTCTTGCGTACTTTGGTTTGCTCGGAAACCACACTTGAGGCTCATCCATTTGAGGCTCTGCAGACGTCTGAGTCTTTGCTCCAGGATGTTGCTGTGAACTTACATTTCATAATGTAGTTTTTATCTCCTGAAGGGAGCCATCTGCACGGGTGGGTCTTTGCTCCATAAGAAGTGAGAAAACGGAGATGATATTAAATCTATTTATAGCAAGTGTTGTTGAGATAGTCTTTGATTTATTCATCTTTTATTGCAAGTGTTGTTGAGATAGTCTTTGATTTATTCATCTTTTATTACAAGTGTGGTTGAGATAATCTTTGGTTTATTCATTGCAAGTGTTGTTGAGATAGTCTTTGATTTTTTCATTGTA
This sequence comes from Oreohelix idahoensis, assembly GCA_024509875.1. Lineage (NCBI taxonomy): Eukaryota > Metazoa > Mollusca > Gastropoda > Stylommatophora > Oreohelicidae > Oreohelix > Oreohelix idahoensis. Next base: position 155,684 of record JAMPIV010014672.1, on the reverse strand, counting down.
GTTGTGTGGTTGAGATAATCTTTGATTTATTCATCTTTTATTGCAAGTGTGGTTGAGATAATCTTTGGTTTATTCATTGCAAGTGTAGATGAGATAGTCTTTGATTTATTCATCTGTTATTGCAAGTGTTGTTGATATAGTCTTTGATTTATTCATCTAGTATTGCAAGTGTGGTTGAGATAATCTTTGGTTTATTCATTGCAAGTGTTGTTGAGATAGTCTTTGATTTTTCTTTGTAAGTGTGGTTGAGATAGTCTTTGATTTATTCATCTCCGTTTTCACTCCTTACGGAGCCACCACTGCAAAAAGTCTGCATCAAAGTGTGTGCGTGCGTGTGTGCGCGCGCGATCTCCTGCACCAGTGGTTTCTGTAGCAATTTGTTTTCTATCATGAAGTTGCCATCCCCGTGTACAACCTCACTGATGCCTGCTGTCCATCAGTCGTTGTAATATAATAAGTGGAACAATGTCCATGGCCAAATAAACACATAGGGGTATGTTGACAGACACATATCAACTTGAATGCCAATATAAGTGTAACACCTCTTCACAGTTCACGAAATACAATTTATTCAGATACTGTTACATAGCTCCATCAAGTATAATATGTTCAAGCCCAATGGCAAAGGCAGTAATGTGCAGTCTTCATAATGTCGTCAGGCAGTCCGTTCGTTATGGAGACGCTGTCCTTGCATCCTCAACAGTTTAATATCGAAACGTTCGACATAATATTGAATAAGTACTCCCTGTCATACAAATAAGCTAGGGACACCTCAGCTGAGTATGTTGGTGTCCTAGTGATGGTAAAACTCAGGGAAAAACACAGTAGACTGCAGGAGCACACACGTATGCGACCTCTCGCATTAAAACTTAATCGGCATCTCTCCCTTGCAGACAATAAAACCCAAACTTCTGCCGAATTGGCGTCTGCTACCATCCTATCCCGGTGTGACGTCATTTCCATTTATTGTGAGTCAATCGGTAATAAAATATAAGAAATGGAGCTCTGTCTAGCTGAAGATACTCCTTACATAATCGTTATGAATTTTAATCATAACACTCACATTAGTTCCTTGTACGACACGAGGGAACAGTCATTCAATCGGTCAATACCCTTTAGCTCCCGACGGAGCATAGGCCTTCAACAAACTCATGCCAAGTCCTCCTGTCCTGTGCCATCCGCTCAAGTTCTTTCCATGTTTTCCTCTCATTCTCACTTCTGTATCTAGTTCTCTTCTCCGTGTATTTGGTTGGTCTACCTCTGCCACTCTTTTCCTGGGGATTCTGGAACAATAGTCCTAGTCTTTTGTTATCTCCTCAGAGAACAGCAGCACATGGCACATACATAATATTACTATTTGATTAACTACATTATACTGTACTTTGACGGTGCGAGTGGGTTTGGAAGGGGGAAAGGTGATTTTTTTTTAAAATTTCATAGACAGTACCGTATATCACATGGAGGCATATTTTGAGTCATCCTTATATGACCACCAGATGAGCACAATGCTACAATATGCAGATGTGGAAGTGAACCTCTGTGAGGCTAATTACACCCTCATTGACTCTTGAAACCATCTACACATTTCTAGTGATTTCCCCTGTGGTGAAACATGTTGAGAACCCAGCATTGCACACTATGCTTGGAGGAGCCACTTGAGCCCCAGACATAACTCAGGCTTTTACCTGGTTGGCTGTATGCAGGGGGATCTCACTGTGGACCCATGATAGGCAGGGAGAGCTAAAAAGTGGCTCTGTGTGAACATGACAATTCCTTGTGAGAGCCCAGAACCAGAGCCTAGTATTTTAGCTCTTCCTATTTGGAGAGCCCCCTTGGATGCCGGGGAATGCACAGTATTCCACACACTTCTTTCTCCTGGCTTGGGACCAGATGTGATGGTCCTTTGCGTGGAAGCCAAGCTGAAGAAACTGGAGTTCATGACTTCAACTCAGCACATTTTGGAATGGCAGAAAAGCCTAGATCTACAGTGCAGATAATACCAAGGAGTCTTCAACATGGTATTGACTGCAAAAGAGCGAGAAGCTCAGCAGCCCTAGTTAAATAACAACAACAACAATATTACTAAATTAGTAGGAAAGAGGATTCAAAAGTAGGAGGTCTATATCATGGAAGAAATGTGGAAAGGAAACCAGGTGGGTTCCGAGGTCACAGTGGGAATGGTGCTGGCCGACAAGATGATACTCCAAGGATGATGACGTACGGCCGACTAAAAACATGGGCAGAGATGAAGGATGCTGGGGAGCTGGTTTTGTTTATGACATCGCAAAGACAACAACTGCAGACATTCCTAAACCAGGAAAGTATCAAGCCAGACTGGATGACCCTTCTGGTGAGGTCATTGAATCATGCAATAACTGCTCAACATCAGGGAGAATCCATCAGACAGTTGTTGGACAATCTTTGCAAAACTCGCTTCTTTGAACACTTTGCTACTTACATATTAGAAAAGCAGTTGGTAGGATTAGTTTGGAATGATGCAGAAGACTTTTTCAAGTCTTTGGTAAATATCATGGAAGAAATACTGAACAAGTTGCCACAGTATGCGATAAAGTGTATCACAGGTGCATCAAGGCTGTTGAATGCTGCTTCATCTGTGCTGTCTGTTCAGAGTAATACGGCATTGCTAGATGCCATCACAGATTTCTCCAAAAGGGCTACAGAAGTCTATCGGGAAGAAAAAGAGAAAGAAAAAGGACCAAGAGGAGAAAAATTCAGTAGAAGTGGTGATTCAGAAACACCTCCTGAAAATTTTATTGATATTTCAGTTGTGCCTACAAGATCTGATCTTTGTGAAGATGCAAAACCTTTTGTTCGCAGTGCAAAGATTGTAGGAGAATATGATGATGTTCAGCATTACCTGGATGTGCAGTTTCGGCTCATGAGGCAAGATTTTGTTCTCCCTCTTAGGGAGGGTATTGCAGAGTTTAAGAAGAATGATAACAAGAACAAACATATTTGCTCTAATTTGAGAATGTACTATGATGTTCACATTGTTGGATCAGTCTTTAAAGATGGGATTGATCACATTTTACAGTTCGATGTGTCCAAACTGAAGAATGTGAAATGGGAGTTCTCTAAGCGTTTAATTTTTGGTTCCCTGTTATGTTTGTCAAAAGACAATTTTGAAACAGTTCTGTTTGCAACTGTAGCCCATCGAGATGCTACAAATCTGGCCAAAGGTACTGTCAATGTGAATTTCAAGACAGGGCTTGAAGAAGTTTTCAACGCCACCTTAAATGAGTTCTTAGAAGGGCTGCTTGAGTTTTGTCCGGGAGGAATTGTTCGTGTTGGTGGAAAGAACAACAGTCAGAAACTGGAGCAGTTCAACATAAAAAATCTGAAACAAAAGGTTAGAAAAGAAAAATTATTTTCCAACTTATCTGTGAGAAAATCCATTTATGATTGTCTGCAAGAACTTGAGGAGGTATCAGAAAAAATAAAAAATGTAAATGCAAAAATGAACAACCTTGAAATTGATGTTGTGCATGAAATGGTTCTGGAAAATTTTATGAATAGCACCCACTACAACTCACTAACATCGGAAAACCCACAGCCTGGTCACAAGAAAACACATATAAGGAACTGGCTGAATGCATCTAACAACACAGCCGAGTCTGTTGTACCTCAAATGATCCAGAAGCACTTGACTAATCTTGTTCTGCAATGCCGCAATACCACCTTTAACTTGACTTTGACAGCAGACATGAAGATCTCACAGCGAGCAAGTTTTTACCATTGTTACCTGACAGTTTATAAACAAAATCTCATGCAAGAAATGCAGTTCCTGTTGAACCAACAGATGAATTCTTACAGAATTCAGCAAATACACGAGTTGTTAATTATTGCTGAGAAAAGGATTCTACCAGATGAGGAATTGGAAAGTGTCATTCCTGATGGGGTGATACGGAAAATTATTTCCATTCTGAAGTCGGGTGACAGACATGCTACAATTACACGTGGAGCAGTTGTTGAGACCTGGCTCTTAGGACTTCACAGAGACCTTCACGCTCTACTTGATGACGTTCAGATGTTAAATAATTTGATGTCCGGAGAAATGTTGGGCTCAGAAACATTTGACGATGATGATGCTTCCAGGCAGGCACAGAATGACCGCATAATTGATGATGATGATGACGACGATGATATCAGCAATTATGGTGCCAAAAGCAAGGCAGCTATGAACAACATAGCATCTGTTATACAAAGAGCTGACATGCTTGGCATCAACGAAAACATTTTAGTGGAGGAGGATGAGGAACAGGAGGGCGAATGGAAAACAGTGAGTAAAACCAAACCTATGACCATCAGAAAATTTCAGAAGAAGCTGAAGTCGACCAAACCAATAACAGAAGAGAGAGAAAGCAGCATTGAAAATGTCTGGCTCCTGGATATGAACCAAAGATTTGCTTTGTACGGTCTTTGGATTAAAAGATACAAAGAAGCTTTGACTAATAACATAAGTGAGCTTGTGACTCGTTACACTTCAGCATACGAGAGAAAGAAAGAAATCAATAGAGAAGAAATACTGTTCTTACTACGTAGTGCCAAGGTTATTGGAATGACAACTACAGGAGCTGCGAAACACAGGGCAGTACTCCAGTCTGTTGGATGTAGAATTATTGTTGTTGAAGAAGCGGCAGAGGTTCTTGAATCTCACATTGTTACAGCCCTTAACAAGAACTGCCAACACCTTATCTTGATTGGAGATCATCAGCAGTTGCGACCAAGTCCGACGGTGTATCTGCTAGCTAAAGAATATGGTCTAGAAATTTCCCTGTTTGAAAGGCTTATAAAGAACAAAGTCCCACATGTGGTATTGAAGGAACAACACAGAATGCGACCAGAAATCTCTAAAATTATGCGCCACATCTATCCAGATCTTCAGGACCACACCTCAGTAAAAAGTTATGACCACATTCGTGGTGTCACAAAGGACATTGCTTTTATTCAGCACGAACACATGGAAACACATGTGGATGATTCTAGAAGCAAAGCAAACATCCATGAGGCACAGTTTCTTGTTGCTCTGTGCCAGTATTTGCTGAATCAAGGTTACAAGGAATCTGAGGTAACAATTTTAGCCACATATGCTGGCCAGGTATTTGCAATCAAGAAAATAATGAAAGAGGTTCAGTTTAACCATCGTGTTCGAGTCACTGCAGTGGACAACTTCCAGGGTGAGGAAAATGATATAATTCTCCTGTCTTTGGTCAGAAGTAACACAGAAAACAGTGTTGGATTTCTCAGTGTTGATAACAGAGTTTGTGTGGCATTGTCAAGAGCACGGAAAGGCCTGTTTGTTATTGGTAACTTTGACCTGCTGGCATCTCAGAGCAAACTCTGGAAAAACATAGTTGAAACCGTTACACTTGACAAAGTCATTGGGGAAGGTCTACCGGTGACATGTCAGAACCATTTGGAATTTCAGCAGATCATGACTTGTTCTGAGGACTTCAAAAAATGCCCTGATGGAGGTTGTGGTCGTTCATGCGAATACAGACTGACATGTGGGCATGTTTGTGGCCGTAAGTGTCATGGTTATGATCTAGAACACACAGACTACCAGTGTCACAAAGATTGTGCTAAGAAGTGCTTGAATGGTCATCAGTGCAAACAAAAATGCTATCAGGACTGTGGTGATTGCAAGGTAAAAGTTCTAAAGCAGATTCCAATTTGTGGTCATGAGGATGAGGTCTCATGCAGCATTCCAGTGACAAAAGCAGACTGCTCACAGAAATGTGGTTGCATGCTTGCCTGTGAGCACCTCTGTTCAGGCAAGTGTGGTCAGTGTAGAAAAAGTGGAAAGCATGAGAATTGTGTTACACCAGTCACATATTCCTGGCCATGTGGACATTCTGAAACAGTTCGTTGCTACTTGAATCCAACATTATACCCCTGTCAGAAAGTATGTGGAGCTAAACTTGAATGTGGACACAAGTGTATTGGGAAGTGCTCAGATTGTTTAGAAGGATCTGTACATGTAGCCTGTGGGCAGAAATGTGATAAGTCACTTCCTTGTGGCCATAAATGTAGAAGTTTCTGTGGTGTTGCCTGCTTGCCATGCACTGAGAAATGTCCAGCAATGTGTCGCCATGGTGCATGCTTCAAGGCAAAAGAGCCACCATGCTGTAGCCATACCTGTCCATCTTGTAAAGAACCCTGTAGCCATCAGTGTTTCCATGGAAAATGCAAAAATCTTTGCTCAGAAATGTGTGGTATAGAACCTTGTTTGAATAGATGCCATAAAACTCTGATGAAGTGTGGCCATATTTGTTCAGGGCTTTGTGGTGAGCTCTGTGTCTGTGCACAATGTGAAAAAATCCACATTTTGAATAAGAATAGCCAGACAAATGAAACATCAGCTCATGGTGGTGACATGGAAAATAGCACATCTGATGAAGGCTCCTTGATAGCAGACTCTGCTTTAAATGAGAGCCAAGCTCAATCAACAGGCAAGAAATTTGAAACTAAAAAAGGCAACAGGCCAGTTATCAAAATTCCTTCATGCAGCCACATTTTTTATGTGGATGAGTTAGATAACTATGTCCTCAACTTTGACCCTGATGGTTGCAGTTTCATTTTCTGCCCACTTTGTTCAAAGCCTATTTTAAAATGCATGCGCTATGAAAATGCTAACAAAGAGAGAAGCATAAAAAGGGAATCAGAGAAAGCCAGGCTAAAGCTGGTGACAGACGTCTCAAAAAGACAGTTGACAAACTTAAAGATGTCACTAACAGGACTGGAAGACTCTGTCTTTTTGAGTGGTTTCCGCTCCTTGGATGTTACAAATGTTAAAAATCAGGTGGAGGTACAGGCCTTGTCATTCAAACTGAAGTGTGCCTTCATGCTGAGCGAAATCTCCTCTCTAACAGAGAGCAGCTCTGGTCCCACGCCACTCTTGAAGTCACGAAAAGATGCAGTGTTAAAAATAAAATATAGGTTGACAAAACAGCAAAAATCAGAGTTTACAACTGAACTGCTGCGATGTTTCTGGTTTGCTTACCTAACCCACCTGGAAGGTTTAAGCAGCCGCCATAATATTGCTGTGCCTGAGTCAATGAATACAGTTGTCACAGAGACCAAAGAAGGACTGAGTAAGTTGCAACCTAAGGATGATATGTTAGCCCGAGCCCAGACTGTATCAGAGCTTCTAAAACGTCGGATCATAGAAATGTCAACAGAGGAAGTGGTGAAAGCCAAGTGCCTTCTTCTGGAACAAGCGTCAGCTCGTGCCATCAAGGTCATGCAGTCCCAAGAAAAAGATGTGAGTAGAAAGGTTTCCTGGTGACTTTTATTACATCGATTACATTTTAGTAATTAGTATCATTTGCTTTTTAGATTTATTATTGATTACTTTCAAGAAGAAGAAGAATGTACATAAGTTTTAACTCATCAGTAGATGATAAGAACTTCTGAGACATGCTTATAACCATTTCTTCAAGTGTTTTATAGAAGTAAGTAAACATAACATTTATATATTAGGGTTGAGATTGATTTTAAAAAAATCTTATTCGATTATTCATATTTCTTTAATCAAAGATTGATAGATTAAAGTAGAACACTTCGATACATTATGAAAAAAAATTCATAAATAACATTTTTTTGATAAATCACTAATTTCATTTATTTTACTTGTTATAAGGCAACATCATCCTGAAAATATAATGAAAATACTGAAAAGTTGCAACCAAACAATTTATTATTGACTATACTTGTCAAATTCCATATCACAAACTTCTGACAAAACAAATGCTCTCGCATTTCAGCAAAAAACATTAAAATTGCTAAAAATGTAATAATTTATTAAAATTTGTTTTATCAATTAATTGATTAAAAAATCTTTAAACCAATTCATCAGTTAATCATAAAAAATCCCAGCCCTAATATATATATATATATATATATATATATATATATATATATATATATATATATATATATATATATATATATATATACACACACACACAGATCATTCATTTTTGACGCTTTTTAGGTCCAAGTCTAGGGGTTGACTTATACTAGGTACCACAAACCGATTTTTCATATTTGTTAAATAGACAAGTCAATAAGATATTTAGAAAGTACATTAAAAAACAAAATGAACAAAAGTAATGTAGCGAAAGGGTTTAGATAGATGTTATAAAGATTAAAGATATCCTGGACAAAAAGATGTATCAGATGATATCAGGATAGTGCCAGATAAGAGACTGGTCTTACAAGAATTACCCCCTTCTCTGAAAAGAGTAAGGGTGTATCGACAATCAAAGGTTAGAATCAGCTGTATAAACCTCCAGGTGTGATGAGAGTAGATGTCCTGAAAGTCTATTTGCTCCCTTTCAAGATTCTCCCTTGATATTATGTGTTATTATTATTATGTAATTTGTAACTGTTTATGTTGGCTAATTGTGCTAGGGGTACTAATTATGATCTATCGATATATCTATAATATGTATCAAACAGAACTTATAACTCAATGTAAATAATTGCAGTAAGTCTAATGGTACATATTTACAATTTTATTTAACCTAAACTGGTTCTCTTTTCGGTTAGGTAATTTAAAGAAATTCAAAGGTATTTACAACATAAAATAAATAAACATAGAAACTTTAATTATCAAACAGAATCTTGTACTGAAGTTTCTATTTTTCTCTACACTTATTAATATTGTAATGTAATTTATTTAGTCACTGATTTGAACTGTGAAGGTAGTCATAGATACATTCTGTCCTTAAGAACTAATCCTTCACTGTGTCTCTATTTCTTTATTTATATATATGTGTGCTGAATAGGCTGACCAGTGGAATGTATATTCCACTTAACTTGTTGTCTTGATCTGCATCCAACTCTAGCCAGGATCACACAATGTCTGGATCTCCAGGCTGGGAACACAGAGTATCCAGTTCTACAAACTTCAAGAACTATCGCACTCCAGAGTCCCACAGAAGTGGATGAATCGTACAGTATTGGTAGTTGTAGGATAAAACCCTCAGGCAATACGCACAAGCTGTGACAGGCTGTAAATGTGCATCTAGGTCTGCTATGCAGATGCAGAGGCAAAGTATAATACAGTAACACTTTTACCGCTCTTCGTCTGTTCAGCTTGAATTTTAAATAGTTGTGTTGCCTCAATTCAGCCAAGTTCAAGGACTTTTATAGCACCACATCCTCCCTCTCAGATGGCATAGGGCAAAAACGGTGTTAGGAATATAAAACTGATGCGTATTTTTGCCTTCTGTTCGATGTGCAAAATTTTTAATATTCATTATCTTTCTTATTTCTGGGCCGATTTTTATCATTCAAAGCTAGAATTATACTGTGAATTTATCTCTATCGTTCTATATAATAATTATTTAGTTTGCAAAATGCATTTTAATATATGCAGACTTTAACTAACTAAATTGGGACTATCCTGATGTATAGATGTCATTTTAAACGATCTTTCTCTATAAATGAACTACTATTCGAGGAAGTCTTTGCACCTACCTCTAAAGTAACATTCCTGTTGTTGAAATATCTATATCTTTCCGTTTAAACATATTTAGTCCTTAAGAAATTAAATAAATTCATACTATCGTTTACACCAGAGGTGGCCAAACTACGGCCCGTGGGCCAGATGCGGCCCGCCATTCAGTTTTGACCGGCCCGCCAACTTGTTTTGGCCGGCCTCTTATTGTTGATTGAAAATTACTGTATACTCCGACCACTGTGCTAAAAAAAATATTACAAAATAGCACGCACAGGCACCAGACACGGCTGTTTGCCAGCGATCTTTTAGTTATTTCCCCTTTTTCCCCGACCGCGCTATTTATAGCCCACTTGACAGAGGTCACGTGGTCAACTTCCTTATGGGGAAAAACATGTGGCGATGTTTACTTTTGATAGGGCTTAATTAATGCTTTTAGGCTACTTTATTATTATAAATACTGGCTTTAATTTTGCGTAAAGCTAGACTAGAAATGTTAGAGTAAATTTTAGAACAAGAACAAACATTTTATCACAATTAGAACAGAAGATATAATAGTCTGAAATAGTGTAAAATTTACGTTTTCTTTATATTTTGTTATGGTTTGTTTATAATGCAATTTTCACTAAATCGGTCACAATCAACATGCATAACAAATTACAGAAATCAAAAGTAGAAAACCTGCAGAAAATGGATATCAAAGTTTTGTTTTGGTTTCATGCGTCAAACATTAATTATTGAAACATTAAATTGCAAGTCCACATTTATTACCTTAAAATAACACACCCAATTGTCCCCAAAAACATGAGAGCTAACAATTATCTCAATCATACATCACGATGGTCATGTAAAAATGAGTATGGTCATGAGTAAAACGAAATGTTCAATTTAATAGATAAATAGGTGTATTTAATAAATACATCTATTAAATAATTTCCACACTCTGTTAATTCTGTCAATCTCAAGCAACAACTGCCATAATTTGCTCTAGCCCCAAAATTTCGCTCAATTATCATTCACACTTCCTTTTTTTTATAGGATGAATCTGTACATTCACAGATGGAGAAATTTGTAACAAATGAGTTTCCATTATAAATTTTAATTGTGAAGTTATATTTTTAATACCGCTGGCGCGTCTTTCAATTTTCAATCTTCTCTGTTTTCTCTCCTGTGCCCACGTAAGACCTACTGTTTCCTTCATGGCTATTGCTAATTCTTTGGATATTCTAACTCTACTTTCAATGCCTGCTTTCCTGCAAATTTCCTGACGTGACGTTTCTGAACAGCGTTGTAGTTCATGTGCCTGCTGCAGGTCTAATGAATCAGTTGATGTTCCAGCAATATGTTTTCTAACAGTGTGGAGCAATTGAGATCGCTTACGTTTTGTTGGCGTTCTGGTGACTGATGTTTCTCTTCTATGTTTAATTAGTTTTTGTAGTACAATAGGCTGTCCTCTGGTTTAGCATTTTATGATATTACTTTTTGCTGTTTCTAGTTTTTTTCTAACAATGGATGTGAATAGGGGTTCTTCCTTTTGTGTTAGTGGTTGTGAAGGTGGCTTAGCAAGTAACTGTTGTACTGTGATGTCGCTTTTGAAGACAGGCGAGGTGGATGTACTTGTCGTATGTATAACTGACTTGGTAGGTGTAGATGTGGCAACAAAAACTGGCATGCTAGGGTGAGTAGTGTTATCCACCTCCAAATGAATAATGGTATCGCCTTTAATGTGAGCTGGCACATCAACCTCCAGTTGAACAATATCATCACTAATGTGGGCAGGCACATCAACCTCCTACTGTACAGAGCTATCCTGACTACAGCTAATTGACTGACTACAAACTAACTGACTGACTACAGCTAAATGACTGACTAGACATGGAGGGGTCAGAAAGAACATCACAGGGGATAGAGCAGCTTTTTGTTTTTAAAACACCAAAAGATGTCTTTGCAACATAATTGCACAGTTGACATTCACTTATAGTTAAATTATGGTTTTAGTCTTTCCAGATGTGCTGACTGTTTTCCGATAGTAACTTGGCTGTTTCAAGACACTTCTCATTATGCCTCCTTTTTGAGTTTTGTATTCGTAAGTAACACTTCTTACAAAATATAGTCGAATGCTGTGTGGGTTTATCATCTGATACGTTAATTCCAAACACAAAGAACAGATCATTAACGTAATTAGAACAGTTCAGTGCTTTCTGAATTGAACGTGTTGTTTTGGAAGTTAATGCTCTCTTGCCACAGGCTCTGCACAGTGCACTGGCACAATTCATATGATGCAAAACAGTATGTTCCATTTCGTTGTTATGTGGTATAGTTTACTTGTGTATGCATAAAGATAGAGGAATATTTGGGACTATGAAGTCTAACACCAGGATGTAGAATGCTTTATCTGTGAATGAAAGAAGATATACAAACAGTTACTTAGAATTCGTGTGCACAGGATTGTCTACCAAAGAACACTAATGGAACAGTCCTTATCTCACACACAATTAAAAAAAAAATACAAGATTAACAAGACTTGAAAGATAGAACAAAGTATGTGGAAGTAATCTATCTATAGATTTACATGTTTTCTGACGCTTATATACATAGCTAAATATCATTATAAATTAATGAAAATGCAAAAACAGATGGTGCTTTACAAAAAGTTATTTTTGTACAACCTTATTTAAGATTTGTGAGTATCAGGAATGCGTTTACAGTAATTTAAATGCTATAAAATCTGGTGACAATATGCTTGTTCTTGTAATGCCAAACTCACAAAATTGACTACCACACATTCTCAAGATATGAAACCAAAAAAATAAGTATGTGGAAATAATCTTTAGCTTCCCTTCGAGAAGTCTTTATAATTATAAACTCAAACGAATGGGCCGATTTTTAGATATTAAATTAATAAAAAGATTACTTATTTTATGAATTTCCTCAAATGATGACGCTGTTTTCAAAAGTCTGTAACTCCGTCAAAACTAATTTCAAACAAATAAAATGGTCAAAAATAGAGCAGAGAACAAAGTTATTGTACACAAAAGAATTTTAGCGCTGTGTTTATCCAGAACGAGTGTGTAATGATTTATATTTTACAGATTTTACACACACAACAGCTGATTTTCCCCACCAAAAACTTAAATAGTCTTTTACGGTGCACACTAAAATTTTATACCCGGTGTCAGAATTCCGGTCACCGAAACTAAAAGAGCGCTCTGATATAGGGCACAAACAGCCGTGCAGAAACAAAACCAAAAAGACCCAAAATGTACGATTAACATCTCCCCACCTCCCACAACACCACCAACTCTCTCTCTCTCTCTCTCTCTCTCTCTCTCTCTCTCTCTCTCTCTCTCTCTCTCTCTATCATACCAATTGAGCTCTACTAGTTAGTGCTGACAAAACGGAAATGATAATGTCAAATCTCTGATCGTGCACGTGGACAGGCGAAGACAGCGTCGGTACCTACTTTGATAATGAGAAACTGAAAGCAATGACAGATCTTTTCTGCGGTTGTAAGTCTCTGAGATCCAATGATGTTGCTTTGTCTTTAGCATCGGTATGGGAAATATAGAAGAATGGGGCATATCTCATGGAAAGAGAAGAAAACAAATGAGGTCCTAGAAAATCTAGGTATGAAAAGAGAACTAATGAGGGAGATCAAAGTTCGGCAGCTAAAGTACTTTGGCCATATAAAAAGGCATAACACCTTGCAGAAGACCATAATAGAAGGGAGAGGTGAAGGCAAAAGTGCAAGGGGAAGACAGCGCTATAAGGGGGAAGATAACATCAAGAAATGGACAGGGAAGAGCCTATCAGAGTGCACCACCAAGAAGACGTTGGAGATCCTTTACAGCCAACCTTCGTTGTGGAGATGGCAGCTGATGATGATGATGGGAAAGTGATCGTGGGAGTGGGGGTGGATGGTAGGTACATTTCTATAGAAAGGAGTTGAGGTGCACAGTTGGTCTTGTGAAGTGTTAAGTATAAATCAGCCAGTGACACTTCTGGGCTTGTAGCTGTTGTGCACATTTTCATGTATAAGAGTTTGCATTTGTAAAAATGTTTTCTAAGTATAGAAAAGTGGACAGTGAAAATCGCGCATTTAAACCAGAATGGGAGTTCGATTATTTGTTCATTCTCAATAAGGATAATAAATCGCAGTGCTTAGTTTGCGCCCAAGTGAAGGAATATAACTTGAAACGGCACTACATCACAAATCATCAGAAAAACAACGACGAGCATAGCAGCGAGTCGAGAAAGCTTGTGATTGAACAACTGAAGAAAAAACTGAGTCAGCAAAAGAGTATATTTAGTCATGTAAATAAGATTCAGGAATCATCGCTCATGGCGTCCTATGTGATTAGTTATGAGCTTGCAAAAGCAAAAAAGCCATTTACTGATGGAGAGTTTGTGAAAAAGTGTGCAGTTCAAATGGCAGAAGCGTTCAATAAAGAAAAAGTAGTAAAAGAATTTCAAAATGTACCTCTTTCAAAACAAACCGTAGCTAGGAGAACAGAAGATAGTTTGCATTTGTCCCAGAACCTGAAATCTTTAATTGAAAATTGTCCATACTTTTCACTGGCGATTGATGAAAGTACAGACATCACAGACACTAGCCAGCTTCTTATTTTAGTTAAAGTGATCCAGGAAGACTTTACTGTTTCTGAAGAATTACTGAAAGTTTGCTCTTTGCATGGTACAAGTAAAGGGGATGACATATTTTCTGCAGTTCAAAATGCCATGGAAGGATATGGTGGGTTTGAAAAATTGTTTGCTGTGTGTACCGATGGTTGCAAGGCTATGGTTGGGAAAAATACTGGTTTTGTTGGACTTTTGAAGCAAAATAAAATTGACGTGCCTACATTACATTGCATAGTTCACCAAGAGGCCCTTTGTGCAAAATCCATAAACCTAAATGACACTATGGCTACTGTAGTCAAAATAACGAATTTGATCAGAGGAGGACACAGCTTTCTAACTCACAGTAAGTTCCTTGCATTTTTAGAAGTGGATTCTGTTTACGGTGATCTCCTGCTTCATGCTGAGGTGAGATGGCTTAGTCGAGGAAAATGTTTAGTAAGATTTTGTGAACTGAAGGATGAAATATTTGACTTCCTGCGAGACAACTTACCATGTTCAATTGATCTTCAAAATAAACTCAAAGATATTCATTTCATTCAGCACTTGGCATTTCTCACAGATATAACACAACATTTGAATGTACTGAATTTGCAGTTACAAGGAAAAAAGCAAACAATTTTTCAAATGATGGGCTATGTTGATGGCTTCAAAAAGAAACTGAGCCTATTTAGTCTGTCTTTGCAAAAGAATAACCTGTTTCATTTTCCTTGTTGTAAACAGCTGTCTGAGAAAGAGATTGTTAACTTCATGAAGTACACACATGACATTGAACAGCTGATTTCTGAGTTTGATCGTTGATTTTGAGATGTTTCGTCCACAAATGGAACTTTTTAACAACGCATTCAAGTGCACAGTGGAGTCTCAGCCAGCAGAACTACAATTACAGTTATGTGAACTCCAATGTGACCCATTCATCAACACAACAGAAGCAACTGGAGCTGATTTGTGGAAATTACTACCAAAGGAACGTTACCCACTTCTGAGAAAATGGGCCCTAAAAGTGTGCTCTATATTTGGTAGCACATATCTTTGTGAGACAACATTTTCTGCCAAGAAGCTTATCAAATCCAAGACCAGAAACAGATTAACTGACTGTATTATCCCATGTTTTCAGAATTGCTAAGTCACAAATGGAAGTAGACTTCAAATCACTGGTGAAAAGTTTTGATAAGCCACACTCTTCACAATGAAATAACACACAAATGTATGTTTGAAATAAATAATTACATGTCATATTACAAATTACAAAACAAATTAAAACAACAGATTCATTATATTTTTTTAAACAGTAATTTCAGTCCAAAGACTGGTATACATGTCTTGGCAGATGTGCAGTACAGTAGTTTGCCGTTGCTTTCTGTACGTGGTTCATTATATATGTAAAACTAAATCTCAGAACGTTATTTTTTAAGGATTTTATAGGTCTGGCCCTCTGGTGTTACCCTTTACCATAATCTGGCCCTCGGCCAACCTTAGCTTGGCCACCACTGGTTTACACAAAATGGGCCTCTACGTTACGCATAAAATGTTCCAGTATACACACTACGAAAGGAGCATTTTCATTGGCCCTTGTATCAGATAGTGGCTCACATTAAGGCTTACGATATGTCATGTTGAAAGATAGACCAAATCACGACAGGTAAACATCATCAAAATCGGTCTATAAATAAAATAGTCGTTCCCCTTCTACCGTGAGGTGTAGAGGTTTTTAAGAGAGAGCGCCAGACTATTCTTTCGGCTGTCTTCCTCCTGGCCTGGTTCCATTCTAGTCCTCGGTCCTTCAAAGATTGTCTAATGTTGTCCTCCCAGCGGACTCTGGGTCGTCCTGAGGGTCTGGTTCCCTGGCTCTTTGTTTCCCATGCTTGTCGTGGTAGCCGATCTTCTCCCATTCTGCAGACATGGCCAAACCATCTTAGTTGGGACTGTTCTACTTGGGTCTGCAGGGGGTGCGATTTTAGGCCTTGACGTATCGTCTGGTTGCGGACCATGTCTCTTCTTGTTACTTCAACCACCTTCCTCAGATACCTCATTTCTGAGGTTTGGATCTGGCTTTTATGGGTTGTTGTCATTGCCCATGACTCGCATCCATATGTCAAGACTGGGACATAGGTGGAGTGGTATACAGCCATCTTTATTTTCTTACCAACCTCTCTCTTGCTGAGGAATCCTCGATTTATGGCCTGAAAAAGTCTCCCAGCTGCTGCTTTTCGAGTGGCCAACTCTTCTTTGATGCCTCCCTTTCGGTCTATAATAGCTCCGAGATATTTAAAGTGGTTGACCTGCTCCAGGACCTGTTCTCCCAGCTTAATCTGATGTCTTCTTTCTTCTCGTGATATCACCATGGATTTTGTTTTAGAGCTACTTATGACCAACCCTCTCTTCTTATAAGTAGCTCTAAAACAAAATCCATGGTGATATCACGAGAAGAAAGAAGACATCAGATTAAGCTGGGAGAGCTATAAATAAAATAGCTATGAATTATTATTTTATTTTTCGACTTAGAAATTGTATCGCTCCATCTGAAAGTGAAAATGGGCCATCTTTGATATCACCAAAGGATCACAAATAACGTATAAGCACATACAAGGTCATGTTTGTGTTAAAAATTACTTGTAATTGTAAGAAATAGAAGTCATGGGGGGACATAAAAATAATATGCTCTTTTCAAATTTAAAGAAAATCACGCTAGTCGTGTGTTTTTGGTTACAAAATCAGCTCGACACACATTTTTAAAGTGTCAATGCTCAAAATCTGTGCACTGTAGACACTCAATAACTATTATGTCCAATGTCATAGTCATACTAAGTAAGCCCAATTTTTTTCTAAACATGTCACTTTATTCTGAACAAGGTTATTATGAGTTGAAAATGACAAGAAAGCAAAAAAAAAATAAAAAATAAACGATTTCCGCACAAACCGCTCAATTCATGAAGATTTCTACATGTTAACAAAGAACAGAAAAAATTTACTAATGAAGTTAAAGTAATGATCCATGTATCATTTTAAAAGCTTTTTTCAAGCACTTTCCAACAGTACAGAAATAAGCACATTTACTTTGACTTGCTAGACAAAGTAAAGGCTCAAAGATGCCTTGTTTAAGAAAATGCACAATTTTTCATAATTTTTTGTCAGCCACAAAAATTGAAGAAAAAAAATTAACCATTTAAGGTATATTTATATATCATACATCATTTTAAAGCCTTTTTACAGCTCTTTGCAGTGGAATTCAAAATCAACTATGTTTATATGACATATTCTGCTATGTGGCACCTTTTAGAAATGTCTCATTATTCGCAATCTCGTTAAGAAAGAATCCTACAATATAATATAGCTAATTCAACCTCACTTTCACTCCCTGTTTCATCTGGACTGTAACGTCCTCTTTTTGGACAAGGTAACCCAGAGTCTTGTTACACACTGTCACAAAGTTTTATAAAGTTCCTTCCATGATCCAGTAACTCTTAGATGACTCTCATCTTTATAAACAATTTCACATGAAATGATGTAAGAACAAGCTTACATAATGATGACATTCAGACAATCCACTTTCTTTGCTAGTGAAACATGATTGTACCATTATTTTTGGTTCCAGTGAAAAAGAAGTTATTGAATAAAATTTATTTTATTTAGGTCTAACATTTATGGGTGAACTTTGGCTGACAATGACTTAAATTTCTGAAATACAAAATAAGAGCTAAGAGAGAATTGTGGACCTGCATACCTCATCCCAAGTAGCATTTCCATTTTCTTCCAACAGGAATAATTGAACCATAAGCCTGTTGGTAAGCGCTGATATTGATGGCAGGGCTGGACTTCTACCTTTTCCCTTTTTTAAGAAATGCTCATGTAAATCTCGATATGTATCATCACATACATTGCCACCTGCAGACAGATTGTAACAAATACATGTACTATGTACGAGGGAAGGTCAAAAAGTAATGCCTCCTATTTTTTATGTATGTAAATACTGCATTGGAGTGCAATTTGTAAATTTAGCAGCATTCCTCAAACACTCTTCTGCACTGTATAGCATTACCAACCTGTTTCAGTAACAGGTGGCACTAATGTAACATTTTAAAAATGGCTGCCAAAGACGTTCGGTTAAAACAACGTTATGTCATAGAATTCCTCAATGCTGAAAGCGAGACCCCAATTCGCATCCACGAATGTTTGAAGAATGTTTATGGAGATTCAACAGTGGATGTTAGCACTGTCCAACGTTGGGTACATCGTTGTGACGAAGCTGAAGTAGGTCAATCCTCAATGGCTGATGCAAAGTGGACTGGCCGTCCATCTACCGCAGTGACTCCACACAACATTCATCGAGTTGATGGGATGAGAAGGGTGTGATTCTTCTCGACTTCTTGGAACAGGGAAACACAGTGAATGCAGACCGTTACATTGAAACTTTGAAGAAACTTAGAGGTCGTCTTCGGTGACTTTACCCATTAAAAGATCAGAGAACTGCACTACTATTGCACGATAATGCCACGCCACACACCGCTAAACGCACCATTGATGCGATTGCAGAATTTGGCTGGATATTGTTACCACATCCTCCTTACAGTCCCGATCTTGCACCTTCTGACTTCCATCTGTTTGGACCACTAAAAGAAGATCTTCACGGACATCACTTTGAGGACACCGAGACCCTTAAACGCGCCGTACGCCAGTGGTTTAGGAAAAAGGACAAAAATGTTTGCCGTGCAGGGATACATGCCCTTGTGAGAAGATGGACAAAAACTGTAACAAATAATGGAGACTACATTGAGAAATACATTTTTGAAATTCAGACTTGGGGCTACTTTTCGATGTGAATTTTATCTGTTTTCTTGCCTACTAAATGAAATTAAAAATTATGAGGCACTACTTTTTGACCGTCCCTCGTAGATGGGCCTAGTCTATAGTATGAATAAATATAATATAAACAACACTTGAAAGAAGAACTAGTATAACCAGATTCTAAATTCTAGGCCCTAACTAACATTAATTCATAATGCCAGTGCATATATAAATAAT
This sequence comes from Oreohelix idahoensis, assembly GCA_024509875.1. Taxonomy (NCBI): domain Eukaryota; kingdom Metazoa; phylum Mollusca; class Gastropoda; order Stylommatophora; family Oreohelicidae; genus Oreohelix; species Oreohelix idahoensis. The sequence continues at coordinate 136,540 of JAMPIV010014672.1, read as the reverse complement.
CTATTCGGCAGATGAAAGCAACTGTCGCGATTGCTTACAAATACATTGAATGCGGTCACCAAAGTGACTTGAGTTTTTGAGCAATTGGGGCATTAATCATGATTTAAAAGTATCTAAATACCACATTCTATGTGCACGATGCTTTTTGTTTGTTTGGTTTGGTTTGTGGTGAGGCGCGGTCCATTCAACCTATTTGGTTATATCAGAGCGCATTTGCCATTCAAAAATAAGTGAACTCTTAACTGAAGCGATGAGTTGATAAATTCTAAGCCCCGAAAAGGACTATTAGCATCTATCAGCGAGCATGAAAACGCCTTGAAAAGGACTGCTAGACCGACGCTTTTGAAACTCTGCCAACGATATTAAAATCGCCCTCAAATAATTAAATTGCCAAAACAAAAGCTAAGTCGAGCGAATGACATTTTCGCTGTTCCAACCTTGAATCTGCTCCCTGCACTCCCCTTGCTAATTCCCTTGGTTTTATTTTAGTTATCCAATATCACAGTCATACCTATTTAAGTATAAATTAAATGTTATCAATTTTCAAAAATATATATTAACTTAACGCAGGTAGTTTCTCTCATTCGCATCACGCTCGGGTGGGGGTGGGGTTGATCTTTCTAGACACAAGCGAAAAAAACTTGTTGGATTGCTCGTATTTTGTGAAAGCTTGCACTTTCAACAAATCTCAGAAAATGCTAAAAATTTGCTCAAATATAGTAGAAAGATGGTGAATCTATGGATGTAACATCTTCAGGGATCCGGCTGTCAGAAGCACACTTAAAAAGACAACTTTGTCATTACTTCGAAATTTGTGCAACTAAATCGACATCAATCGGGGTAGTTTTTATATGAAAATGAGGCCCAATCACTCTTCTTTCCATTGATCGTAAATTTGGAGAGAATAGGTCTTTGTTGATAAAGCACTGAGTGTTTGAATGACGCGAGGGTAACTCCGGAGCTCGCCGGCGCATCAAAAAACCCGATATACTGATGTTTATCGTTGCAATTTTTCTATCATTTACAAAATACATTCCGTTTTCAAGTTTACATATTTTGAGAGAGAAAAGAACACAGAATTATCTTGTCTAAATTTTATTACATTACATACAAAGATGCAAGAGCAGCAAAACAACAAAGAAGACCTAGTTTCCCCTTTCTGCCCCGTGAAGGACATTTTTCCAGTGCAACATCGGGCGGTTTGTGGTACCTACTTATACTCAAGTATATACTGTAGCTCTGTTCCAGAATGTGTTAATTAAAAGTATCATATAAAAAAACCACACAACCAATACAATTAAAACTCATTTAGGAATAATCTATTGCAGTTAACCAGTTGATAGTCTATGACTGTGATGTCTATAACCACTCTGTAAAAAACAACAATTTAGAAACATTATCAATGGGTAAAAATAAGCAGCAGAATACTTCTTTCTCTACCAGTTTAAAACATGAGGTCCACAGGAAGTGGTCACATGATTTAAACCAGTTTAGGGTCAGATGTTTTCTAATGTTAAATTTAAATTTGCACTCATATCAAGTGGGGCATACCATAGGGCTCATGGGTTAGAATGAGTTAACGTTTTTTTGCATTATTTATTTGCATTGGTCTCATTGGACATTCTTTCATTTAACTTTCTATCTTATTACTGCATAAAAGTGCCTTCTTCATTCAACATTGTACAGTTAAATTCATTTTGTTAAGTTTGATAAGGACACTTCATATGTGGTGATGATCACACTTTGTCATTTAGTGTCATTGAACCACATCTGTTTCAAAATGTAATTATGAGATTATTAATCAGAGTTTGTGTTAATAGCTCGAAGAATATAAATTTTAAAAAAAAAAGCGTTAGTGAAATGAAATACGACATAAAAATCTGCTGTGGCTACTGTTTCAATGGCAACAAATAACATAGTATAATCAAACTATTTGTTAAGCATAACTCTTATTGTTGAAAAGCCGCTTCTTATTTTTAGATTTTATATTCTCTCTTGTATCCATTGGATATACTTGACACAAATGTCAAAATAAGAAGCTATAGATGCCATTAGACAAATACATTTTGTAACTATTTTTTATTCCCAGAAACAAAATCTAAAATGGCGAATTAACTGATGTTACTAGAGACAGCAAAAATGGATACTGCCCTAAAATGAAATCATTTTGTTGAACAAAACAAACACCCTTGGTAATGGGAGACGGTGGATCTCACACTATCGAGTTGCCTGGAGTGTTGGAATGTGGAAATTTGCTATGATCACAGTTTATACACAAATGTCAAAATAAGAAAAAGCACATTTTGTGTCTTTTTATTTTGACATTTACTAGAGACATTTCATGTAACTTTCAGTTTATTATAGTAAAAAGCAGATGAGTGAAGAAATAAAAATTTTTAAATAGAAAGTTACTTCATTCAGCCTGTAGATGACAGAGGCAAGGTAAAAAAAGAATGTTTAACTCTTTGACTCTGCAATCTTTTTCCACCCTGTGCCGTAATTTTAATTCATGAAAGACTAAAAACAATGCTCAGAGCGTTGTTTTGGCACGGGTGTCAAATCTGACCAACGCTCTGAGCGTTGTTCAGGAGTCAAAGAGTTGAGCTAGGAACATTTCAGACTAGCTATCTCCCACTGCCATATAAAGCTGCAGGATCCCCATGATTCAATATTTATTTTTCCATGTTCCCAGTAAGTACTCATGAGTTAGCTTACTGAAATTCACTCTATTCATGAACTGCATACACTAAATTAAAAAATATATGATATCTGCATAATTTCTATACTTTATACAGTGCAGAATGCTGGAGAATAATAGAAAAGGAAATGTCCGAATTGTCCTCTTTTCACACAACCTGCCTAAGGATAATTCTTTGAATTTTCTGGCCAAACACCATCACCAACCGAGAACTGCTAACTCGGAGCCACCAAGAGGACATGCAAACCATCATAGCAGGTAGACGCTGGAGTTGGGTTGGCCACATCCTCAGAAGAGACCCTGATACCATCACCAGAACTGCCATGCTATGGACTCCAGAAGGAAAGCAAAAGCAAGGACGGTCAAAAGCCACTTGGTGGAGGCGGAGATGCTAAGCATGAACCAGAGCTGGGGCACTACACGTAGGATGACTGTCGACCAAGCAAAGTGGAGACAGTTTGTTGCTGCCCTACAAGACGCCACCAAGTGTGATGGTCACTGATTGCTTTGTCAGTCGATGGCCAAGGACCAAAGAAGATGAAGTGCATAAGATTGTAATGCAGTCTTTTCTTTCAAGTGATGTAAACATTCGCTAAAATATGAAGTTAACATTCACTAAAATTATGAAATTAACGTAAATTAACTGATTCCGTACGCAAGATCTAATAATAGATGCAAAGGCCGAACGCTGTAGACGTAAGATCTTTTAAAAGACGCTGATTTATATCATTGTTTCTTTCTATTCTGATATTTTATACTGCCCGGAATTTATCTCGAACGGAAGTAAACACAAAACTGGGCAAATTTCAACAAGCTTCAACGTCTTTTATTTGCGTTTGAACGGATTTTTTCACATATATCTTCATCTTTAATCGTGTTTTGTCGTATCGCCATAATGGCCGAAAAACACACCGGATATGTTACTAATATGTGAACAGTGAACAAACTGTGTGATCAACCATAACTTTCTTACTTTTTCTGTGTTTCTAAATGGATTACCTACACAAAGAGAGCAGTGAAACTGTATTGTGATAACAATTTATGTTACAAGCCTTACGTAAGTCGAAAATTTTTGTTCAAAATTTCAAGTTATCTTTTTTCCGTGTACATGTTATCTGTTATAACATAAACATAACATAAAATTAGCTAGAAAGGCATATGGATTTATATTGTTCATCCAATGTACTTTAATTTGATATATAATATGTTATGCTTAACTCATGATTAGACACACATTGTCAGTAAACGTAAATTATGTATGTGTAAATTTTTGGGGGTTAAAAATAATTCCGTCCAGAGCTGAAAATAATTACGTACGGAAAGAGTTAATGTATGAAGCTAACATTCACTAAAATATGAAGTTAACATTCACTAAAATATGAAGTTAACATTCACTAAAATATGAAGTTAACATTCGCTACACTATCATTCGGTTTGAGTTTTCCACCACTTTGTTGATGGTATTGCAGGAAGCAGATCGTCTGCAGAGATAAAAGTTACATGCAGGCTACATTTAATCCCAATTCCAGATACTTTGAAACCTGAAAGCAGACTTGATGTTATCAAGGTAAATCATTTGAAAGCTCAGTGTTTCTGTAGTGTACCTGCACGGCTCTTGGGCTGCCAACTGCTGACCTAAATTATCTTTGTTTTTAAAAAAAAATCATTTAATAAATTCCATATTCAACGTTTCTGTCATCAGATGCTGTGTGATCTGATTGGTGGAGGAGCAGAGAAGGCAAAACTTTTTGGCATTTCAAAACAGCCGGCCCCGTTATCTTTAGACCGGAGGTAAGAGTCAAGAAAGTTTTGGCATTTCAAAACAACTTGTCCAGCCATCTTTAGGTTTGAGATAAGAGTCAACAAGTTTGGTCCTTTTATAACAACCTGTCAAATTACCTTTAGGTCTGAGGTAAGAGGTAAAAAGTTTTTATACATCTTATTCATGGAAGCCCTCCTGGCCGCACATACCCCCTTACTCCCCCCCCCCCCCCCCTTTCCCCAGATCTGGCCGCACATACCCCCAGATCAATAGTTTCAATAGTTTTCAACCTTTTATGACAAGGACTCAAAATTCACAGTTTGTGACGTTAACGACCTGTGTTCCAAAATTGACAGTTTGTGATGCTAACGACCTGTGTTCCAAAATTGACAAGCAAAAATTAATGACGGGAATTCAGCCAAAGCAATGTCACTTACAACTTTGAGTGAGGGAAACATAAGGGATGCAACCCATGGCAGTTTCCTGTGACACAATTATTTTTCTTGACCTATAGGTTGATGATCATTGCTCCAGATCTTGTGTTTCGTCGTAGTCATGTGTACTACCCTAGTTTTGCATGGTCCCTGTTGTACATAGATTTTTGTTTTCTTTTGTTTGTTATTTTTGTTGCTGCTGTCATCAGTTTTCCTTGTGTATTTTCTTTTTGGTGTGGCCTGGATGCTTTGCATTTCGCTTGTTCTTGTATCATATATAATCAGTGTATCGCAAGGAATTACTTTCCATCTGCTTTTAAAATCGCTATAGTATACCCACTTGTCAAACAGGGTTCATCTGATAATAGTAACCTCGCTAACTATAGGCCCATGTCTCTTACATCATCGCTGTCCAAACAACAAGAAAAACACATACTCAAAACAATTCAACTCCTAGTCAACAATGACTTGCTAATCGGCAGTCAGTTGGGGTTTAGACCTTGTAAATACCAGTGTTCATCAGGGGTTCTATTCTCTGCCCTCTTTTCTTTGCCGTATACGTTAATGATCTTTCTTTGCACATCAAACACTCATCCTGTGACCAGTTTGCTGATGACTGTACTGTTTATACAAGTGATAAAAGTTGCATCACACTAGAACTATCTTTTCAAAACGATACTTACTTACTTACTTAGTCATTCCTCTTCTACTGTGAGGTGTAGAGGTTTGGAGGAGCGAACGCCAAACTATCCTGTCAGCTGTCTCCCTTCTGGCCTGGTTCCAATCCAGTCATCAGTCCTTCAGAGATTGTCTAATGCTGTCCTCCCAGTGGACTCTGGGTCGTCCTGGAGGTCTGGATCCCTGGCTCTTAGTTTATTGTACTTATCGTGGTAGCTGATCTTCTTCCATTTTGCAGACATGGCCGAACCATCGTTGTTGGGACCGTTCTACAAATTATCTTTTTAAGTGGAGCAACGAGAATCGCATGCAAATAAATATTAGTAAAATGAAATTTCTGTTAATATCAGCTAGAAAATACAAAAGACATAGTCAGCGCTTAGGCAAATTTCAGGTACCCAAGCCCAGGCTAGGTCTATTTAAGAAAAGTTTTTTTCTTTGGAACAATCTTCCCAGTGACTTGAAAAACACACACAGTCCCTACTCATCCAAACAATCGTAGACTAATCAAATACGTTATGAGTGCAGATTATATACCACCATAACTGATTATGTTTTGAATTATTATCTAATATACTTTATGGGAGGGTCTGATGATCTGGTTTTTCATTACAATATACTTATTTCTTAATTGTGATCAGATACTGTTAATGTATGCTGTTATACTACTTTATAATGTTGCATTGCCCTTAAATTAATACTTTAAGTATACTGGATAATATCTGAATAATAGTAATAAAAGATCGCATAATTAATACCTGACTAATGTAGCATCTAGAGGAAAAACATCTCTTAGCCCCACATCAAGCAGGATTCAGAAAACACAGATCCACTGAAGATCAGATCAGTTATATAACTCAGAAAATTGAGGACGCTTTCCAAGAAAAAAAGCGCACACTGGTGGTTTGGGTGGACTTAGAAAAAGCATTTGACAAAGTGTGGAAAGATGGACTGAAAGTCAAGCTGCAAAGAAGTGAAGTGTATGGGAGAATGTTCAAATGGATCAATCACTATCTTCAGAATAGAACGGCCAGAGTCCAACTACAAAGACAGACCAGTAGGAAGATGGTATTGGAGCAGTGTGTTCCCCAAGGGGGAGTCCTGTCACCCACGTTGTTCCTCACATATATTAATGGCATATCGGAGAATATTCCAAGAAGAACCACAATGCCTCCTTTGCAGATGACTTAGCCCTGTGGATCTCAGAGGAATATACCACTACGGCAAGCATTCTGATGCAGCAAGCCCTAACATCATTGGAGGAGTGAGCCAAGGCATGGCTAGTAAAGATAAATGAAGGGAAAACATGATACACAGTATTTTCTCTCTCAAACAAACCACAGATCTCCAAATTGGTGCTAAATGGGAAAAATCTACATCTGGATGAAAACCCAAACTACCTAGGCATTACCTTTGATCGCTGCTTGACTTGGAAAACCCAGATTGAAAAAGACAGGACAAGAGCAAGGCAGAGAATGGCAATCATGAAAAAACTTGCTGGCACGGTTTGGGGAGCAGACGAGAGAGTACTAAAGAAGCTGTTTACTGGGCGAATGAGACCAGTCTTAGAATATGGCATTGCAGCATGGTCAACGGCAGCTAAGTTGAACTTTGACAAAATAAACAGAACCCAAAACCAAGCATTGAGAATCATAACAGGGGGCATGAAGTCAACACCCATTGAAGAGTTGGAAAAGATTACTCACCTCCAGCCTATGGAGGTTAGAAGAGAAAGCAGAGCCCAGCAACAAGCCAAGAAATTCAGGAGGCTGGTAGACCACCAATTCACCAGAGAATAAATGGACTTGGAAGGGGAAGACTGAAGCGAAGCAACTTTGTGGAGACAGTCAAGACAAAGATGAGAGCAGACCCCATTAACGCAATATCAACAGCTACGCCAATATGTACTGCACACAAGCTACCAATTTTGAAACAACAGTGCTTCCCTGAAATGATAGAAAACGTTCCTGGTATTGAGAGAAAGAACAGCCAAAATGAAACAGAAAGGAGAGTCCTAACCACAAAATATATAGAGAAACATTACCCAAGCAACACCTGGATCCATGCATACACAGATGGATCAGCAACTAATGCAACAGAAGATGGGGGTGGAGGAGTCTTCCTGAGCTTAAGCAATGGCACACAAAAAAAGATAGCAGTCGCAACAGGGAAATGTTCAAGTAACTTCAGAGCAGAGGCCTTAAAAACTGCATCAATAAATTATAATGACAGAAGAAAGCTCAGAGAGACCAGTAGCTATCTTCTCAGATGCGCTATCAGTGATTACAACGCTGAAAAGTCAAAGTAATGCAGAACTGGATGACCTAAGAGTAACACTTCACAGACTATGTCAGCAATACAAAAGAGTCGTGATACAGTGGATCCCTTCTCACTGCAACATCCCTGGAAATGAGGAGGGATTGGCAAAGGAAGGGGGAAAGCTTCCTCAACTTGACACAAATATAACTTATGAGGAGGGGAGGCCAAGAGTTTTATCAAGCACAGGTACAGGCACAAGTGGGAAGAAGAGCATCCAGGCCACACAAAAAATGATCCGTATTACCAGCTCAGCAGAAGTGAACAAGTAGTAATCTTCAGACTTCGCACAGGTCATAACAGATTGAGATACCATCTATTCAACAAATTAAAGATAGGAACTACTGATGAGTGGCACTGATAAAATGACTGCCGAACATCTGCTTCAAAGGTGCCCAACATATGAGGAACAGAGAAAACGCATATGACCATCACCAGTACCATTCCTGGAGAAAATCTACGGAGATATCAACAGCCTCAGGCTGACCTCTGCTGTCTTTGAACTTATTCAAGTTGACATCTGAGGGTGAACGAAGAAGAAGAAGTAATGAAAGATGAACGAGAGGATGGACAGAATGCAAGAAGGGACTGTGTGCCCGATTCTCAACCCTTGGAAAATTAATTTCCTTCATATCCATCTATCTGCCTAGTCTGTCTGATTCTGCTCTTGAGATATGGAAGGCAGAGACAGCGAGTAATGGAACTGGTTACCATACCTGATAAAGCTGGACCTAGTATTGTGAAGGCTTTAACAGTTCACTTCCTACGGCAGCATCTGCTATGGGATTCAAAGCCGCTCACCTCTGGGAAAATATCTCGCACACACTGGAAAACACACAGAGTCCCTAGTCATTCAATAGCAGACTGTTCAAATATTTCATGAGTTCTTATAACACACCATCCTAATCTGATTATGTCTCAAATCATTGTCGTATTTACTGTGTGAAGGGTTTGAATTTTGTCTCTGTTAGTTTTTTCTTGTCTATTTTTTTCGTTACGATTATGATTAGATTAAGCAAATGTATGCTTGTGTATTACTTTTATAATGATAAATGCCAAAATAATGCTTAAAGTAAATGTGAGGATGAAAGGATACATAGGAAGGGCAGAATGTCAGATGGGCCTGCACAGCCCTATTCTTAACCCTTTGAAAATAAAGTTTGTTCATTCTGCTTCTGATAAAGCTTTGCCTCTTTGAAAGTTATGCTTGTATCAGGCTGAGGTAGCTTTCCACCTACTTTGTAGAATCAATCACAACAAAGATGAGAGCAGATACCATAAATGTGGTATCAACAACTAAACCCATCTTCACTGCACACAAGCGCTCAGTTTGGAAACATCATTGCTTCCCGGCATTGATAGAAAATATTCCTAGAATTCAGAGAAAGAAGAGACAGACTGCAACACAGAGAAAACCCATAACGACCAAATATATAGCGAAACATTACCCAAGCAACATCTGGACGCATGCATACACAAATGCGTCAACATCAAATGCAACAGATGATGGAGGTGGAGTCTTTCTGAGCTTAAGCACTGGTACAACAAAAAACAGCTGTCAACTGCAGCAGGAAAATTCTCACGTAACTTCAGAGCAGAAGCCTTGAAAACTGAAGCGGAAGTTCTAATGACAGAGGAAAGCAACGAGAGACAAATTGCTTTTTTCACAGATGCATTGTCAGTAATTGCAATGCTGAAGAGCCAGAATAATGCAAACCTAGTTGTCCTAAGAGTAATCCTCATTCAATATCCTTTACAACTATGTATAATATTACCATACTTATTACAAACTTGGAAAGAACCACAGTTTAACACTGTAAATGCATGGAGGCATATCTGGAGTCATCCTTATATGACCACCAGCTAAGCACAGTGCTACAGTATTCAAATGTGGAAGTGAACCTGGCTATTTACCTTCACTAACTCTTGAAATCATCCACACACTCCAGGGATTCTCCTGTGGTGAACATGTTGAGAGCCCAGCATTGCACACTAAGCTTGGAGGAGTCACTTGAGCCCCAGACGTAACTCTGACCTTTTACCTGGTTGGCTGCATGCAGTAGGATCTCACTATGGGCCAAGATGGACAGGAAGAGCTGAGAAATGGCTCGGTGTAGGACGTGACAATTCCTTGGGAGAGCACATTATTTTAGCTCTGCGTATTTGGAGAGCCCCCTTGAATGGTGGGGAATGCACAGTATGTCACACGCTTCTTCCTAGCTTGGGACCAGATGTGATGATCCTTTAATTACCATGGAAACTGGAGCTCATGACTTAAACTCAGCATGTTTTGGAATGGCAGAAAAGCCACAGGAAAAGCCTAGATCTACAGTCTAGATAATACCAAGGAGTCTTCAACTTGGTATTGACTGCAAAAGAGCAAGTAGCTCAGCAGCCCTAGTTAAACAACATTATATGAAAACTCAAAGCGGCAGAAAATTCCTTGTGTCAATCATGGGACAACCACCATTTCCTTTAAGAGTTAACCATCACTATATTAATTCCTTTTTGTCTCTATCTCACTTTTTTGTGTGTGATGTGTTGAATGTTTCCACCTGTGCCATTATTTCTTGCATTATAAATATTTAATGCATCTATTATTTAATTTCATCTTGTTTATTTTTTTGTCCAGTTCTAGACTTAAGAATAAACCACCAGTGTTCGGTCTGAGCAAGCAGACGCAGCCAACAGATCTGTTCTCATTTAGAAGAAATCTTAGAGATGTGACGGCTGCTGCAAAACATCTGACTTTTGCCAAGACCACCCGAGCTCATGATGCTTATCAGGATTCTGACAATGATTCGCTCTCTGATCTGACTTCGGTCAAGACCACCCGAGCTCATGATGATTATCAGGATTCTGACAGTGATTCGCTCTCTTACTAAGGCAGAACAAATGTAAGCAATGCAAAGACCTGTCTCATAAATGTGACTTGAAGACCTTTTAGAGATACGGTGTGCAAATTGACCTCTTTGATACAAGAAATTTAAAGATGTCGCTGAAACAAACAACTATAATTTTGTGATAAAAAAAAATTTTGAAGACAGTTCTTGCACAAGCAACTTGACATGTCTGATACAAGCAACTTGGCCTGTTCGATACAAGCAGCCTGACCTTTCTGATACAAGAAATGTAAAGACATCTCCGATACAAGCAACTTGACCTTTCTTATACAAGAAATTGAAAGACATCTCTGATTCAAGCAACTTGGCCTTTTTGATACAAGAAATGTAAAGACATCTCTGATACAAGCAACTTGACCTTTCTTATACAACAATTTTAAAGACATTTCAGATACAGGCAACTTGGCTTTTCTGATACAAGCGTCTTTGCCTTTATAATACATGAATTTTAAATACATCTCAGATACAAGCAACTTGGCCTTTGGTACGGGTAATTTTAAGAATATTTATTTATTTCAGGAACCGTCCTCCCAACGTCCTGTGGTAAGAGTGCATTAGACTTCAGGCTTGACACTCCTTATTACAGTGGCCTGCTGAATACCCTCCAGGGTTCTCCTTGTAGATTCCATTTCAGGAATTATAATATATATATTTAAATTTGGCCAGTCACACACAATCTCCCTGGCCCGCACCTCAGGTACTCAGTAACAAGGCCTAACTTCTTGGCACAGTTCATTACATTTAATAACACAGTACTCCACATTGAGTATGGTATGACATCGTAGCTTTTACTAGCACATGTCTCTACTGTCCTTGATTCTGATACTCTCAGTTTTAATGGAACAGTCAACTTACGTGCCCAAGAATTCCATACACACTGCTAAGACTAATCTGACATTATACTGTTAATGAAAGCATAAGGCAGTGATGGTAATCGATCTTGCAGGTGCAATATAAAGATGCCCCAAAGGCAATTAACACATTTTAAAAGCAGGTCCTACTGGACACATTCCATGCATACTGGTCAAACGACACAAGCAGACTGCCGGTTAGAGACGCTAGCTTGTCCCAAATCAAAACTGACGTCTGCTGTCAATTCAAAGCAGGAGTCAAGACGTCACTTCCTGCAACCACGGGATACCGTGTGTAAACAATATATATCAGGAAGTGATCGAATACAAAACATGATATGATATTTACTCATATCATTTACTCCCCCCCCCCTCCCCCCCCCCCTGGATTAAAATAATGAAAAGGAACTTTTCATTATTTTCATAGTACAATCTTACAAGGTCACTGGAGAAACCATATGACAATATCCAAATACTCAACTGTCGTCATTATGATAGCACCTAGAGGCGTGCTCCATAATCGACAATTTAACACACAAGGTGTGGTATTTAGTAATAACTAAACCCATTATCGTAAGCAGACGCTCTTTTGATACAAATGTGAGGTAACTACATTAATTAGAAGGCAGTGAAGAAAAGTCAATATGTCAGTCATGGCACTCACATAGCATACCATGTCAACAAACGCCCTAAGTCGTGTCAGTATGTAAGTCTACCTATCTATCAAATGAAATGCGTAATAAGCAATCAAAGACAGAATAGAACAAATGAGGCAGACAAATTACAATATAAGTGGTGACTGTGACAATATGTCAAAATAGTTATTAATATTTGTATGTATGCAATGTCATGTGGTGGATGACAATGTTAATGAGATGTCATATGAAGATATATTACTTAATATCTACACATATGAAGGATATAGGTTATACTAAGTGTAAGCACCACTGTAATTCAATTCATATAATGATACACTAATGAACCAATGTAATATCACCAGTGTTATTAAAACTGGTCATGTTAGACCATACAAAGTTCTTCCTGTAGAAGTATTTAAAAGAATTAAAGTTTCAGTGAGTCACTAGTTCGCACATCAGTGTTATTGATTTCCCGTTAAGTATATATGCCGGAAAGAAATAGTTCATTGAAGGAAATCCATTTTCCATCTATGTCGGTTGTCGATGTTTGTCTTCCATGCAATAGCATATACAGCACAGATACTATTGTTCATTCTGTACTTGAGAATTTTTAAAGTATATGTTGCGATATAATTTCTTTGTTATGTCCCTTTTTGAACTTTGTAGTCAGTAATTTTAGTTACTTCCCTTTTTAATCAACGTTTGAGACAGTTAATTATTGCAAAACATTTTGGAAATTGCAACAAAGTATCTGAATTGTACCGACTTGGATTGTCATACCGCCAAAAGTCATTGTACAACATGTATGAAGTAGCGAAGTATTGTTCTTGAGCAGTTGCATTAGACATCATATGACGAACGCTTGAATATATATCTTGATTTTGGATGGACAGTAATTCATCATCATCATGTTGCTTGGCATAGTGTCTGTAGTTGTTCAACCGGTATAAGTGCATGACGAAGCAATGTGGCTGTAATATCTGAAGTATGCACTATATGAGTTAAAAGAAGGCATGTGCCTTAGTTCATGATGCCACCTTTTTGCGAAATAGTTCCTGACTTGTCCCAAAGGAAGTAGTGTTATTATTGAGCATCAAAGTTGGATTGAAGCAGCATTTGCGGAGACAACTGGCGACAGCGGATGCTTCACGCATCTGGATAGAACATCGGCCATCACGTTCACCTTTCCTGCGATGGGTTTAATCTGGTAATTATAAGGTTGAAGAGCCAGTGAGGCACGCGCTGCTTTAGCATTCTTGAATCTCGCTGTTTTCAGGTAAGAAAGTGCTCTTTGGTCTGTCTCGAGTGTGAAACTTGCACCAAGCAGGTAGCGTTGCAGTTTAGAGAAGCAGAACACAAGAGCCAGTAGCTCTCTCTCAATGACCGGGTAACGTTGCTCCGTCGGCGTTAGCTTCCTGCTAACATAAAGTGTTGGATGTAAACAGCCCTTCCATTCTTGTAACAGCGAACCTCCAATGGACGTTTTTGAAGCGTCGACTCTAAGAATAAAATGTTTAGAAGGGTCAGGCAATCTCAATATAGGTAACTTGGAAAACAGACATTTTAATCTATTTAAAGCCACATGACCGTCTTGGCTAAAAACAAACCTATTTGGTGACTCTTTCTTCACCAGTGATGACAACACGGACATATACTCTGCAAAATTAGGGATAAACTTTCGATAAAAGTTTAGGAGTCCCAGAATACTTCTAACCTGTTTTTTGGTTTTAGGTATATCAAGGTTTAGAATCCTAGAGATAGTAGTATCCTCTGTTTTCAAAAAACCTCCTCCTACTTTATAACCTAAAAATGAAATATCCTGAAATCCAATCTTAGTCTTTGATGGACGTGCAGATAAATTATGACGACGTAGAGTGGTAAGTAAGGATTGAATACCCTCCAAATGTTCATCCCATGATTGATGAAACAGACAAATGTCGTCAATGTAAGTAATAAGGTCGTCTCTGTCAGAGAAGAGTCGTCTCATCATGCGAACGAAGGTCGCAGGTGCGTTAACTAAACCAAAAGACATATAATTGAATTGAAAAAGTCCTAATGGAGTAGCAAATGCAGTATAAGGCTTGGATCGTTCCGTTAATGGCACTTGGAAATAGCCTTTAGATAGATCAAATTTAGAGAAAAATGTAGCTGTAGCTAGTCTATCTAATAAAGACTCCAACACGGGTAGTGGTTCCGCGTCGTGGATGGTGACCGAATTTAGACGTCTAAAATCTATGCATATACGTATAGATTTGTCTTTTTTCCTGATCAAAACCATCGGAAAACTATAAGGGGAATGAGATGGAGAAATGACATTTAATTTCACCATCTGTTCTAGTTCCTCTTTAACCTGACATTGTAAATGTATAGGAATAGGGTAAGGTTTCAACTTAATAGGTTGAAAGTCTGTCAGAATAATATCATGTTCGATGATATCAGTGTGTCCTGGGACATCAGTAAGGACATCAGTAAAAGAACGTAAGATAGAAATAACCTGTTCTTTCTGGAAAGAAGATAGAGTTTGTGATATATCAACATCTTTCCAACTTTCAGTAGACAAGTAGTGAAGACTAGGTAATACCAATAGTGAGTCATTACCATCAGTCAAATCAGACCCTTCTTCCTGTATGACCGCCAAAGAAGAATGACGACAGACAGATTGATCAAGAGCTTCAAAGACTGGTCCTAGATGTGGTGGACGTATATGAAACTGCTGTAACATATTGATATGAAAAGTTTTCTCTTTTCCCTCTACTGAGACAATATAATCAACATCAGACAGTTTCTCCACAATCCTGTAAGGTCCTCTCCATGAGACTAACAATTTGTTATCTCTCCTGGGTAATAGTACGTAAGCTTCATCACCAGGCCAAAGTTGGCGTAATTTGCGGCTTTGGTTAATAAATAACCTCGCCCTAAGCTTTGCCTTTTCAGATGAACCTACTGCTATCTGG
The DNA here is from genome assembly GCA_024509875.1 of Oreohelix idahoensis. Taxonomy (NCBI): domain Eukaryota; kingdom Metazoa; phylum Mollusca; class Gastropoda; order Stylommatophora; family Oreohelicidae; genus Oreohelix; species Oreohelix idahoensis. Next base: position 121,306 of record JAMPIV010014672.1, on the reverse strand, counting down.
CATGCGTCTATTATTTTTTTCCTCAAATTGACCACATACTGATATGAGGTCTGAACCTCCTTGTTCATCTCAGCACCAATTAAAAGTTGTTTTAATATAGACATTGGGCCTCGTGGTCTGGCGCCAAAAACCAATTCAAATGGACTAAAGCCTGTATGTTCATTTTTTATCTCTCGATACGCAAATAAAATAGCTGGCAGGACTCTGTCCCAATTTTGAGGATATTTAATTGTAACCTTATGTAGCATTTGTTTTAAGGATCTGTTGAGGACTTCTATTTTCCCATTAGACTGAGGATGGTATATTGAACTAAGGGATCTTTGAATCCCAAACATATCCATAACCTGTTTCATAGCTTCTGAAACTAACTGAGCTCCTCTATCAGACAGGATGTTTTCAGGAAAGCCTATTCTACTAAAAATCAAGAATAATGCATCAGCAATATCTACTGTGGTGATGGTTTTTAAAGGAATAGCTTCTGGCCAGCGTGTGCACATATCTATGCAGGTCAACACATATTGATGACCTCTGGCTGATGTCACCTTTAAAGGGCCAATAATGTCAATGGCCATCTTTTGCGAAGGGACGCAACGAAATATCAGATGCTTGAATGGGCGCATCATGTTTTGGTTTTCTGGTTGCTACACTTTGGCAGATGGTACATGTACGACAAAATAATTTGACGTCTTTCGTAATTCCGGGCCAAAAAAAAATATGACAAAACTCTTTGTTTTGTTCTAGCAACACCTAAATGTCCTGCACATTCGATGTCATGTGCATGTCGTAAAATGAATGGTCGAAAACAAGCTGGTACCATAATCTGTTTCTTTAAGGAATTAGCAAATTGATAGTTTCTTACTAAAATCCCATTTTTGATAGTATACCAGTGTTTTGCACCGTCATCTATCATTACATCATTCAAATGAGCAATATGAAAATATTTTTTTAAGGAAGTATCATCTTTCTGACTTTGTATAAAGGTTTCCTTATCAATGAGCTCCATCTGAAATAAATTGTCATCATCAGTATTCACATCATTCATTACCTTAATATCATCATTATTTTCCTGTTGATAATGAATTATATCATCATTATTATTTTCCTTTTCTTCTTCATCTTCTGAAGTGATATCTTCAGTTATATCTTCAGGTAACACATCAATGACTGGTTTGTGATGATCATTGTCCATGCGAGACTGAGCTCTGGTAGTCACAGCATTTGAACATATAAAGTGTTGTCTTTCCCATATTTCAATATCTTCCTGTGTACATTCATGCAATTTAGGTATGTTTCCCATAATAATTCCAGCAATTGGATTGTCCAAGAGGCATACCAGTGTTTTTCCTGTAAAATAAGGTGTGTCCAAAAATACCTCTGCTGTGGGGTAATATTCCAGTTCCACCAAAAGTTATGCATTTCACTTGTTTTCCTGTATAATCCACCTTATCAACCAAGGCCTTGCGCACACCAACAGTGGTTGCACCAGTGTCTCTGAGTAAAGATGCTAACTTATTATTGACAAAACCTCTGTTCAAGATCAATGAACCAGTACTTTCAAAAGATGACATGACTGGGAGAGGGTGTCCGCATAATAATCTTGGCACTCCTTGAGGCTGAAATAAAGAATTGCAATTAGTGCAGTTATCACTATTTGCTAAGTCTACACTGCATGAATTTGCATGTGCTACAATATCATTATGGTTCTGATTATTATCATGAACAATGGCATTGGTACTTTCAGTGTTTCTTGATTGTCTGGAAGTATTGTTATGATAAGATCTTTTATTTGCATTTTGATCATAATAATAATAATAGCCCCTTCAGTCATAACTGACTATGGGAATGCGCCCCTGAGGTGACAGCCCTCGGCTGCTTATTTTCCTGGTGCTCCTTTCGACGTTTTCTCCTCACCTCTGCTTCTTGTGTGAGCCTCTCTTCGCCCAATCTGAGGTGGCGCCGTAAATAGCATCGCCACTTAGTGCGATCGGCAGCTTCATCCTCCCATGTTGCTGGATCCATGTCCAGTGCCCTCATATCTCTCTTGCACACATCTTTGAACCTCAGCTGTGGTCGCCCAACTGTTCTCTTGCCATTTGCTAATTGTCCGTAGAAGATATCTTTTTGCATTTTGATCATTTCCTCTATAAAATGATTTCTGACCTCTATTTGATTTTGAGTTATATTCTCCTTTATTTTGCCAGTTATTGGACTTAAATGAGGTTTGTGGATTAAAATTATCCTCCTGATATGAATTCCAATGTCTGTGAGGTTGGTATTTATTAAAATTGTATCTACCTCTATTTTGACTGTAATTATGTGATGGTTTAAATCTTTGATTCCTATCTATGCTGTTTGATCTATACCTAGGTGCATTGTCTTGGAATGACCTGGCCGATGCAGCTGGTAATGAGTCCCTTACATTGTTTTTGCTCAATACTCTATTAGGATGTGCAACTTGATATTGACGTCCTAGGGTTTGTAATTTAGTTAGGTTCTCTGGTTTTCTTTCCTGCAGGAACGCAAGAAAATCAGAACTTATAGATGACAAAACCTTGTCTCTTAGAATCAAATCTGACAAACCCTCAAAAGTTTTTTTCAGTTTTGGATAATTCAATCCATCTAGAAAAATTTAATTTAACAGCTGAAATGAATTCAGTGAAATCTTTTCCAGAATCAGGGTACAAAGACCAAAATTTCTGACGATAGCCCTCATCATCTAATTGATACCTCTGCAATAAAATCACCTTAACAGCTTCATAATCCTTTCTAGTCTGGTCATCCAAAGTGGAGAATACAGTTAATTGTTCACCAACCAATAAATTCATAAGTCTACATGTCCATGTAGATTTGTCAATCTTATATTCTTCACAATAAGTTTCGAATCTATTTAGGAAGCATGAAATGTCATCTATGGATGCATTAAATTTTGGCAAATTAATCCTTATGGCAGTAGTATGATCTTTATTTTTATCTTCACCTACCCCAGGATGCAACAGTGGTTGTTGTAATTTTAATTTTTCCAGTTCAATCTCAGCTAATCTTATAGTTTGAGCTTGTTGAGATCTGATCTCTTCTTGAGCTTTCTCCTCTTGAGATCTGGCATAAGCTAATTTTTTCCCTTTCAAGAGCCAATTCTTCTGATCTCCTTTTTTCAGCTAATTCTTCTTTACGGAGCTCTTCTTGTCTCCTTAATTCTTCTTTATGGAGTTCTTCTTGTCTCCTTTTTTCTTCTTTATGGAGTTCTTCTTGTCTCCTTTTTTCAGCCAATTCAATTTCTTTTTCTTGTTTGTGCAGTTCCTCTTGTCTCCTTTTTTCTGCCAATTCTTCTTTGCGAAGTTCTTCTTGTCTGTTTACTTCTTTATCAATATAAGCTTGCAAAGCTGGACCTTCCAAATTAAGTTCCTTCCCAATCTTCAATAAATCCTTTAATGAAGTCATGGTTGCTTATTCTTGTGTTTATCAATAATACACAATATTTTAACTTTTATATATATGAATATGTCAGCTATATATTCAATACTTCATCCACCAATCTCAGATCAATTTATAATTGCAATAGTAGATGTATTCAGATAAACAATATGGAGTAATGAAAAAAATAGAACCACAACAAGTAAGAACAGCAAGACAGGGTTAGAGCAACTAAAGGAAATACAAATGGGAAAACAAAGGAATAATTATAAAATATATATGAATTAATTTAAACTAAAGCTCTAGTACAAATAGACAAGACAAGACGCATATCACAACAATTATGACATCTATGAAATAAATGATAGTTAGATGAGAATAGACAATATTAAAAACAATAATGCAACGAACTAAATAAAATATAACAATGACAGTACTTATGAGAACAAACAATAGATAAACATGACTACACAGCTAACAAAAATGGATCTGTTAAATTCAATAGAGGCAAACTTTTATACAACCAGCAGAGTATGCTGGGTCCTCTATCTGAATCACACAGATACTGCCCTATAGAACGCTTGATTTTCTCATTCGACCTAGCTTTCGCGGTATTGAATGATCACAAATCAAGTCCCTCCATCCAGCCCGCTAGTTACAAAACTAAAAACACGTAATGAAAACACATATGGTGAAGTCAGATATCAGGCAAACAGATTGTATTCATAGCCAAGCTGTATGTAACAATAAACAGACTTATCTGTTGCCAAGAAAACAATCCCTCTTGAGACTTCAACAAGCAAGAGATGTAGTGATGATTGTAGCCTAGTATTTGGTTAGGCTTAGAATTGCTTCATGCTGACATCGAAGGACATCGATCTGGTCCATGATTTTTGATAGAATACTTGATTCTTGGATGAAGATAGTCAGTTCCTATGACTTCTGTGTAATAATGGGTCACTTTTATAACTTAGTGACAACTTGAGGCACATTCATATTGATGGAAATCCCTTCCATTCATAAAACAGTTTGGCAGACGATGCGTGCCGCCATTTTGAAAAAAATAGTCCTCGATTCGTTAGGCGCTCTTCACTTGTAAGGCATCCAATGGCTTGGCCCCCAGAAACTGGTACGGGTAATTTTAAGAATATTTATTTATTTCAGGAACCGTCCTCCCGACGTCCTGTGGTAAGAGTGCATTAGACTTCAGGCTTGACACTCCTTATTACAGTGGCCTGCTGAATACCCTCCAGGGTTCTCCTTGTAGATTCCATTTCAGGAATTATAATATATATATTTAAATTTGGCCAGTCACACACAATCTCCCTGGCCCGCACCTCAGGTACTCAGTAACAAGGCCTAACTTCTTGGCACAGTTCATTACATTTAATAACACAGTACTCCACATTGAGTATGGTATGACATCGTAGCTTTTACATGTCTCTACTGTCCTTGATTCTGATACTCTCAGTTTTAATGGAACAGTCAACTTACGTGCCCAAGAATTCCATACACACTGCTAAGACTAATCTGACATTATACTGTTAATGAAAGCATAAGGCAGTGATGGTAATCGATCTTGCAGGTGCAATATAAAGATGCCCCAAAGGCAATTAACACATTTTAAAAGCAGGTCCTACTGGACACATTCCATGCATACTGGTCAAACGACACAAGCAGACTGCCGGTTAGAGACGCTAGCTTGTCCCAAATCATAACTGACGTCTGCTGTCAATTCAAAGCAGGAGTCAAGACGTCACTTCCTGCAACCACGGGATACCGTGTGTAAACAATATATATCAGGAAGTGATCGAATACAAAACATGATATGATATTTACTCATATCAGCCTTCTGATACAAGAAATGTAAACATACAAACAACCAGATTTCTCCAAGCAACTTGACCTTTCTGAAACAAGCAAGTAGATGACTTCTCTGACACAAGCAGCTTGAAGACCTCTCTAAGGAGGAGGGGAGGATCCTGTTACACGCCCATTGAGGCATATTGGGAATATGGTGTTAGGCCCATATTTTCTCGACCATCGACACACTAGGGGTGTCAGAAAACCTCTCTGATGCAGGCAACTAGAAGGCTTCTCTGATACAAAAGCAACTTGATGGCAATTCTTGTACAAGCAACTTGATCTGTCTGATGCAGGCAACTAGAAGGCTTCTCTGATACAAAAGCAACTTGATAGCAGTTCTTATACAAGCAACTTGACTTTTGTGATGCAAGAAATTTAAAATTTCCGATAAAGCAGCTTGATATTTCTGATACAAGCAACTTGACCCGTCTAATACAAGAAATTTGATTTTTCTGATACAAGAATTGTAAAGACTTCTCTGATAAAGCAGCCTTGATCTTTCTGATAAAATCAAAACATGAAGACCTGTCTGATACAAGCAATTTCAAGACATCTCTGAAACAAGTAACCATAAGACGTCTCTGACACAAGCAACTTGCCTTTTTTATTACAAGAAATTGAAAGACGTCACTGATACAACCACCCAGAAGATATCTCTTATACAAGCAACTTGAATTTCTGGTACAAGAAATTTAAAGACATCTCTGACACAAGAACACTTGTAATAGTTCTTACACAAGCTACTTAAAAACATTTTATTGTAAGAAATTTGATAATATGTTTAATACAACTCATTTAAGAATGATATATTACAAGCAGCACAATGGGCTAATCACCTGTTTGTCAAACATTTTGATTGCATGTTTTGCCCAAGAGCCTTGTGCTCTTTGGGTCACCTCTACACCCTGTTTACGGGGTAGAAGAGGTTCCGATTAAGAAAGAAAGAAAGATATTACAAGCATTGTATAATAAAAACAAAATGAAGAGTTAACTTTAGCAAAACTTATCAGATATAAGTTAAAGGAAGGTATCTGGTAAAAGTAAGTTAAAGATCTGAATTGAATTTTTTAAAAATAGATTCAAACTGTGAAAGATATTGAGCCATGTATTCTCTGTGCCACCTGCAATTTTGTTATATATATTTTTTTTTACATTTGTGAGTGAACAAAAGAAATAAACACTGAGAAGTTATTTTGATAATGGAGAGATAAGTGCAGAGCAAAGATGTTTCACTCTGTCAGTCTTGTCACAGATGGACCTTAAATATCACTAATGAAACTTTGGTCTGTGCTTGCCATGAGGATCTTATGGGGAGTTGAAGTTGTCATTATCAAGCTGTGTGTCAGATTGGCTGATTTAATCTATTGACCCAAATAGGCCCTATGCTCACATGAGACCTCAAATTTGGGTTCCCACTTCCCCAAAAAATTTTGAAGATAATAAGGAACAAAGAATATATGCGATTACATTGTATAAAATTTTTTATTAAGGTGTTTGCTACTTTTCTTTGAAGCACGCCCCTTTCAACCATCTACCATAAACACGAAGCTGTTGGTTATTTAAGGACGTGTTTCATTTATTGTAATATGTTTTTGTTTGTATTTATTTTATACTATATTATCTCTAGTATAATAATTTTTCCTGTTGTAGTTATAGTTCAAAATGGTTTTATTATCCAAAATCTGATATTTTCTAAGCTGGTATGTTTTTAATTTTCACTTGAGGGTTATGGTTAATTATCTGGGGGGAGTCTTTCACCAGTGTAGACTACTGGCTCAGATCCTTATTTATTTATTTTTTTATGTTAGATTTAGTTTTTGTAATATAGTGTTTTATTAATTTATGTACTTCTGATGAGGTCTTAGTGCCTATGAGATTTTCTACACTTATTTCTACCTTGTGGTTACTACAGTATGTCTTAATGTTTTGCCTCTACTGGTCATATTTTTTGCAGTCCACCAGAAAGTGTCTAATTGTGTTTGGTTCTTGACACTCTTCACAGGTGGGATCCTCAGTCATGAAATATCCAGTTCCAAGCTTGAGCCTCAGCAGTTTTTTATTAATTGGTATTTTTAGTTCATCTTGTATTTGGCATTTTTTGCTTTTTTTTTTCAGATTTTATGTGAGTGTCTTGCTTTTTTACTTTGGTCCCACGCTATTATCCACTCTTTAGTTATTGCTTGAGCAATTAAGCTCTTAATTTCAAACTTCCCTAAGCCTACTTCAATTTTGTTATAGCTAGTTCTTCCCCATTTGGCTTCTTTGTCTGCAAGCTCATTTCCTGCTATCCAAAATTTGCTGGTATCCATGTTAGTGTTACACTGCATCCTATAGTGTGCAGATATGTATTAACCTGTAGTATTTCCTCTATAATATCTGGCCTGCTACATTCATTTCTGTTTCTGATAGCTAGTACTGATGAAAGGGAATCTGTGAGAATGGTTACTTTATTTGGTGGGTTTTCTGCAACTATTTCTAAAGCTTTTAGGATTGCCACTAATTCTGCTGTAAAGATGGATGTATTACCTGTTACTTTGTATCTATTTTAAATTTTGGTATTGCTATTCCTGCTCCTAATTGTCCTTCATCTTTTGACCCATCCGTATATATAGTTAGGCTATTATTTATATACCGTTCTATATACTCTAGTGCTTTACTTTTTTCTGAGATTATGTCGTTAGATTTGCTTATGATTTTTGATAAGTGGGAGTCAGTTTCTGGCACTTTTAGTTCCCATGGTGGGATCTTTGCTTTATACTGAGCACTACTGTTTATCATATTAAATAGGTTTGGGTGTTGATCCACATCATCCATTGTTTTCCACTCTGACAAGTATCTGTTGATACAAGAAAATGTAAGGAAGAAGAAATTGAATCATGCGCATTGGTACTTTTATCTTAGTTCATGTTTAAAGGAGGTTGAAGCAAAAATGTATCATTTGATATTCAATGTTGGTTAATAATTTTCGTGTTGTGTGAGCCAATCTGGCATTTGAAATGGTGGTGGGTGTTCATTTGTTCATCTGTAGGAAACGGTGCTATTTAACAGTCGGGCATTTATACACACTGTTATATGGAATTCACTGTTACACTTTAAAGACATTCAACACAAAGTGTCTATCAACAGGTACTACCAATCATTTCTCCATTTCCGAAGGACTGTCAAGGCTTGAGTTAATTCAGTTTTCAGTTTCTTCTAATTATTGGATGATATATTCCATTTCATACAACAAACATACTTAACTTCTGTATATATTATAGCATTTTTATATTACTTTCTCTATAACACATGTAAGTTGGTATTTTCTTTTAATGTAAAGAAATGGGAGAAGAGCTGAAAAGCATTGGATAGCTTTATTTGCCTCCACTCATCCACCACCACTGGAGAGAGTCTACCCTGTTCAACCTAATTATTGGTTATAGTCCAGGCATTTAATGTAATTTTATTTTCATTTTTTGTTTAAAATATGCCATAGTGTTTTTAACGATTGTATTTGTGTGCTATATCCATAAGAAATTTGATGTTAACATTTTTATTTATTTGTTTATTTACAGTGTAATTTAGTAATTTTGTTGCTGTTTGTTTTCATGCTTTTTATTTGATATGCTGACATAATGTTTTTCTATGTTTGCCAGAGTTTTTTTCCCCATATTCATTTACTTGATGGTGGTTTTCTATGTTTGTTTTATTTCTTTTGAACTGTGGTATTTCTTCAGTAATATTATTAGTCTTATTTTTGTTGGGTATCATGTAACCGGCAGTCATAAAGTAGGATGCTATAAGTATAGAAGGATTTGGAGGCACATTGAAGATGGAACATCCAGATGCTGGGATTAAGCGGCACCCTGTGTCAGGTGTGCAATGATTACCTATCTTCATGTTATGTTTGAGATGTCGGTCCTCGAGCCCTGCGCCTAAAACTTATTATCAAAGATAAGCCATTTTATAATTTGTGTTGCACTGTATATTTTATTGAGATGTATTTTTTTTTTCTTTTCTGGACAGTTTCCATGGCATTTTATTTAAGCTGTTGTATTCTTGAGTGTCCATCATCATCATGTCTCCCTTTTAATTTGTTTCTTAAGGATCATAGGACGACTAAACATTTATGACCCCAATGCAGGAAACTTGCACCAAAATGCTTTATGTGTTCATATGGTAGTGGTTTCTGTACCAATTTGTTTTGTATTATGTAGTTGCCAATCTCATACATAACTTCACCTGAATTGCCCCACAGACATCCATGGTGGTTACCATAGTTCTTTTCTTTCTATGTCCCGGAGTTACCTGGCAATTTTCCATGTGTACTATATATATGAGTAAACAGTGTTACATGTTTTTATTAATCGTACATTCATTTCTCCTCTCCCCTAACTTCTCGTTGTGTGTAGTATATTTGGTACTTGTTGTTGTTGTTTAACTAGGGCTCCTGAGCTTCTCGCTCTTTAGCAGCCAATACCAAGTTTTAAGACTCCTTGGTATTATCTACACTGTAGATCTTGGCTTGTCCTGTGGCTTTTTTTGCCATTCTGAAACGTGTTTAAGAGTTGAAGTCATGAGTTCCAGTTTCTCCAGCTTGGCTTGCATTCAAAGGATCATGGCATACTGCGCATTCCCCACCATCCAAGGGGGCTCTCCAACTATGCAGAGCTAAAATACTGAACTCTGGTTCTGGGCTCTCCCAAGAAATTGTCACGTCCTGCACAGAGCCACTTCTCAGCTTCCCCTGCCTATCACTGGGTCCATAGTGAGATCCTTCTGCTTGCAGTCAACCAAGTCAAAGCCAAAGAATTACGCCTGGGGCTCAAGTGATTTCTCCAAGCTTAGTGTGCAATGCTGGGTTCTCAACAAGTTTCATCATTAGGGGAATCCCTGGAAGTGTGGATGATTTCAAGAGTCAATGAGGATGTAATTAGCCTCACAGACATAGGTTCACTTCCACGTATATATATTGTAGCATTGTGCATAGCCGGTGGTCATATAAGATAACTCCAGATATACCTCCATGCATATATTTGGTAGTTAAAGAATTTCTTGAATTGTCTATGAGCTATGTCTTTTGACGATTTTAGACGTTTTTATGAATTTCTCTGCACATGCATTCCATTGCTTATAGGAATCAATCTAGTGCTCGAATTACGTGTTATTTTAATTTGTCCATAAGTAAAAAAAACTTGAATTCTAATTAGAGTGGAGTTCAAAACCAGGTAGCGTCATGCTCCACAATATCCAGCTGTAAATAGCTGACTGCTCCCGAGTCAGAGAAAGCCATGGCAGTGAGGAAGAGAACTGGTCACCCCCACCTCATAAAGGCTGAGACGTCGTCGTATAGTGAAGTCTTTAACACTTCACTGCACTAAGGCAGTATCTGCTGTGGCACTACCTTTGCCTCTTATACAATAGACATTACCGTCCTTTTCAGGGCGGAAGAAGAAGATACAATAGACATTACTTCATGTCCTAAAATGTTCCAGTTATGACATCATTTTCAGAATCATGGAAACAAAAGAAGCTTATTAAAGTGAATGTGGGAAAAAAACAGGTGTTTGTATTGATTTATAACTTTCATGATTCACAGAGGGTCCTCTTTAACCAATATATGTCGTTTCACATACAAGTCGTTGATTAATTAGGGACGGTAAACTCAATGTACATCGTATATATATGCACTTACATCATTTGAACAGGAACGTGCATTTATTTCCCTCGTATTTTCTCTTTCTCCGTCTGTATTTAAATTCATAATTACATACTGTATATGAAATGTAAAAATGTATACAGTATGTATCATAACATAAGTACAGTAATAAGTATGTATTAAATATTTAACACAACAAATACATTTTACAAAACTATAGGCATTACTGTATACAATACAGTGCTGTAAATCTTAATTTTAGAGAATATTTAATGAGATAAAAGGTAACTTACTTACTTAGTCGTTCCCCTTCTACCGTGAGGTGTAGGGGTTTGGAAGAGAGAGCGCCAGACTATCCTATCGGCTGTCTTCCTCCTGGTCTGGTTCCATTCGAGTCCTCGGTCCTTCAAAGATTGTCTAATGTTGTCCTCCCAGTGGACTCTGGGGGTCTGGATCCCTGGCTCTTTGTTTCCCATGCTTGTCATAGTAGCCGATCTCCCATTCTGCAGACATGGCCAAACCATCTTAGTTGGGACTGTTCTACTTGGGTCTGCAGGGGGTGACATTTTAGGCCTTGACGTATCGTCTGGTTGCAGACCATGTCTCTTCTTGTTACTTCAACAACCTTCCTCAGATACCATGAGGTTTGGATCTGGCTTTTGTGGGTTGTAGTCACTGCCCATGACTCGCATCCATATGTCATCTTCTCCAGCTCTTCCTTCCAGACTTGCAGGTTGGATTGGAGATGTGACTCTGATTTAGCAATCGGGGCAACATCATCAGCAAATGCCAGCTCTGAAATACAGACCTGTCTTATCTTCCAGTACCCCACTGAATACTTTATTGTTCTCTCCTTACATGCCTTGATGACATCGTCCATGAGGAGTATGAAAAGATAAGGTGACAGGATATCACCTTGTCTTACACCAGTGGTGGTCCTGAACTCTTCTGACTTATGGTTTGCTGTCCTCACATAATTTCTGCAAGACTTGTAGAAGCTCTGTATAGCATGAATCAGAGGTGCTGGAATGTTCTTCCTTGCCAAACAGTCACAAAGATGGATCTCACTGTTATACTCAAGGGCCTTTTCACTCAGCTGTCTGAATGTGAAGATTAGATCTTGAGTACTTCGGTTTGCTCGGAATCCGCACTGGACCTCATCCAATTGTGGCTCAGCTAGGCGTCGGAGTCTCTGTTCTAGGATTCTAGAGTAGATTTTACCAGGGACACTGAGAAGGGATATGCCTCTATGGTTTTTACATTGTCGATTGTCACCCTTTTTGAAAATTGGTGTTATGATGGCATTCTCCCAATCCTTTGGTATGGTCTTGTTGCACCACGCTGCCTGTCGAACCCTTAAGAGTAATAGGTCGTCTGCTGCTCCCATGTACTTAACCATTTCTGGGGTTATACCATCATGCCCTGCTGCTTTGCCCATCTTGATTTTCTCCAGTGCTGCCTTCAGTTCTTCCATCTTTACGTCATCTTCACCACCATTGGTTTTCTCTTCTGTGCTAGTGGTTATCATTTCCTGATGCTTGACCTTGCTCACCATCCAGGAGTTCTGAGAAATATTCTTTCCATTACTTCCTTCGGGCAGTAAGCAATTTACCTTGCTTGTCCTTTATAAATTTGAGAGGGCATTGTTTTTCCTTCCTCATGTTCTTTAGCATGTTATAGAACAATTTCTGGTTTTCTTGCGCATCTTTTTCTAGCTTTTCTCCAAATTCTTCCCAGGACTTCTGTTTTGCTGCTAGCACCTTGTTCTTTGCTTCTGTTCTGAGTGTCACATATTCTCTATATTTCTCCATTTGTCCTGCTGTGTTTTTAGCTCCTAAGTATTGTTTCCATGCCATTTTGTTCTGTCTTATTTTCTCTTTGACTTCCTCTATCCATCAAGGTGTTCTCTTTCTCTTGTTCCCAAGTTGGACTTCACCACATGCTTCTGCAGCAGCTGTCTTTATGATGTCCTTGAATTTAAGCCAGTGGAACAAGAGTTGAGAAGAAGACGCTGGCGATGGATAGGGCACACATTGAGGAAACCTGTTGATAGCATTACAAGACAGTCCTTATTCTGGAATCCACAGGGAAAGAGAGGCAGAGGTAGACCAAAAAACACACGGAGAAGTGAACTGGAAACAGAGGTGAAAATGATGAGGAAAACATGGAAAGAACTTGAGCGGATGGCACAGGACAGGAAGACTTGGCATGTGTTTGTTGAAGGCCTATGCTCCTTGGGGAGCTAAAGGGTATTGATTGATTGAATTTAAGCCAGAAGGTTTCCAAGTCATCAGGTTGTTGTTCTGTGTTGCTCACTGCTGCAGCAATAAGCCCCTGATATCTGGTCTTAATTTCTGGCTCTCTCAGCTTGTAGGTCTTAATACTCATTTCTCCCGTTCGTTTACTTAGTTTCTTGCGTGATGTTGGGCAGTTCCTAGGCTGAGCAACTCTTTCAGTTGTTCTTTTGATTGTAAGCAGGTAGTGATCACTTCCAATCTCTGGCCCCCTCCGGACTGTAGCATCCCGGACATATTTGAATGAGCTCCTCCTAACAATGGCATAGTCGATCACTGACTTCTCATTCTTTGTTGGTTCACATCTAGTGTATGCATGTATGCGCTAATGGGGGAACTTTGTGCCTAGATGAAATTATCATGCTCGGAGATTTCAATGCCAGAGTTGGAAATGACCATGCTAGATGGGGTAGAGTTATCGGAAGATATGGAGAAGATAAAAGGTAACACAACTCATAAATGATAGATTGTCATCGTGAGATTTATGAAGCAAAGATTCGCGGTGGCAAGCAGATGAAGTTAAGACTTCTTCAGGAAAAAAGTTGGAGAACCTCAACAGCTAGTCACAGAAACAGCAAGAACTTCAGCTACCTGGGAAAGAAACCTGGAGTTCATGACTCCAACTCACGATGGAGAATTTCAGGAAAAGCTAGAACTGTCATGTAGATAATGATAAGTACTGAAAATCATAATTTAGGAGAATATATAATGAAATAAAAGGTAACACAACTCATAAATGATAGTTTGTCTTGCTATTGTGAGATTTATGAAGCAAAGATCATGCAGATAATGTTAAGAAAATCTACCTTTACACTAAACAGTCTTGGATGTTGCCTTGGTAATCAACTACGGCATGGAGCAGTGACACCCCACGCTGCAAGCAAAACATTAATATGCAAATCAACACTGCATTCATACAGAATGAGAATGAAACACTGCTAAAAATCTTAAATGATAACAAGATCCATATCACAGTACTACAGGAAATCTTTCCATCAAAACATACCATTTCTAATCAGCAAATACATCCAGTACCAATGTGAATACACGACATTCCAATGACTCGTAACACACATAAGAAATTATATTCAAGCATAAGCCTGAAATGTCTCTAGTGGCGGGAACATGACTTGTGGTTTGAGGGAAAACAATACACCTTTTATAATATCCCCCCTCCCCCCAAGCATCTGCACAACAAAACATCTACTTCCAAAAAACCACACACCAGAAGACTAAGTTTTGATATTATTCTGGTTATTTCTTTTTAAAAACCACTACAAAGATCTCTGAAAGATGTTTCTTATGACATCATTATTTCAAATACAGCAGAACTTCGATAATCCCAACTAATTTGTTCAAAGTTTTTGAGTGTACCAAGAATGACTGTTCTTGAGACTAAAAACTTGAATGTGTACCGAAGCTATTGGGTGGTGCAAACACAGTGTTTGTGATTGTTGGGGAGCTGGGCAATAATTTTCTTCTTTCTGTGGCGAGTCCTGGGTATGGATCAGCACAGTTGCAGGAGTTAGGCTCATGTGAGGGGCTTAATTTGTTTAAGTGCTGGTAATTTCAATTTATAACACTGGTATACACACATTTTGGTGCCTTAAATTTTATAGCTGTTCTTGGGTAATTTTGGGTTGCTGATTCCAAAAATGTAATCAGATTTTTTCTATCAGCTCTAGTTTTTGAGATAACTAAGAATGACCATATTAGTAGGGCAATTGTTATGTACAATCCTAGAGTTAGGTGCTATCAGTGGCATTTTGACTTTAGTCTGCATTCATATTATATGTAATTCTTCTTCTTCTTCCGTCCTTAGCCACCGACCGTCAAAGCAGTCAGTGGCCATTACGCCTAGTGGCGTCTTAGGGCAACAGCAGATAGGTTTTCTTTGCCATTGTTTCCCATCACACCTATTGGCGTCTTTAGGGCAACGGCAAATCAATCCATTTGCTGTTGTTTCCATAATCGAAGTGACTGGCAAACGGGTGATCAGCCCGTTGGTATTATATGTAATTACTGTGCATATATTACCAAAAATGTAATAAAACTTTATCACTAGCACTTGTTTAGTCAACACGCAAAAAGGATCTTTTCGAGGACTTCCTGGAATGTGATATGCCCGGACAGTCACGCTTAAGGGTCCAACAGTAATCTGCCATCATGTGGGCATCCCAAAGTCCCTGTTATCTCTCTTCCATTGTTTTTATATCTTGGTGAAATCTTTCACCTTGCTCCTCACTAAAGTCGCAAAGATTCTCCGGAAATAAATGTAAATGGTTATGGAGGTAGTGCAATTTTATGCTCATGTTGCATCCAAGTTCACAAAAACTCGACAGCATGTTTCCAACTAATTCAGAATAATTGTCTGCTTTAAAGTTACCCAGAAAGTTTTGCACAACTAAAACAAATGATGACCAGGCTGTGGACTCTGTTTTGTTCATGGAATTAATAAAATTTGGATCATTTATTAACTTTCTAATTTGAAGTCCATCAAAAATCCAGCTTTAAGTTTGTCTATGCTCAATTCTGGAAACTTTCTGCATAAGTAATTAAAACAGGTACCATCTTTGTTCAGTGCCTTAACAAATTGCTTCATCAAGCCAAGCTTTATATGTAATGGTGGCAGTAGAACTCTTTTTTCGATCAATGAGAGGCTTATTGACAATATTTTTTTCTCCAACTTTAAATTCATCCCTCAACGGCCACTGTTTCTTTGTCCAGTGCATATCTTTTGCCCTGCTATCCCACAAACATATAAAGCATGGATATTTGGTGAATCCCATTTGCTGGCCAAGCAAGAAGTTCATCATTTTAAGATCTACACAAACCATCCAGTTATGTTCTAAATACTTCAATTTGTCCAGAACTGTGCTTATTGTAGCATACTCCTCCTTCATTGTAGTAGAATGAGCAATTGGAATTGAGCCATATTTGTTACCATTGTGTAAGAGAACACCCTTCAAACTTCTTTTAGAGCTGTCAATGAAAAGTCACCACTCATCTGGTGTATAACTTACACCCATTTTGTTAACAAGACCTCCTACATTAGTACAAAACACAAGGTTGTTTTCTTTACAAAAGAATGGAATAAAACCTTGCTCTCTGCTGCGATAAAATGTAACCTTTGTTTCAGCAGTCAGTAATTTTTTTTCTTTCAATCTTGAAGCCAAAAGTTCTGAAGATTCCTTGGAGAGATATAGATCTCGGATTAGATCATTTAGTTCAAGCTGGTCGAAGCGTTGAGCATCTGAAAAATCATCTTCGAAATCACTGTCACTTGTCGTTCCACATGCCACTGCTGTCTCATCTTCTAGCAGGGAATCCGAAATCTGACTGAAAGTTGGAATTGGTATGTCATCTCCGTGTGGAACAGGTCGCCTAGTAGAATCTAAATCTGGATATTTCCACTTTTTGTGATTTTTTTCATTAATTCCCTTAATATTCACAACACAGAAATAACAGTCATCATAGTGGTTCTTGGGCTCTCTCCAAACCATTGGAATTCCAAATTTTAAACATTTTCTTTTCCCACAAGTCCACTGTCGCAGGTGTTCAACACATGTTTTGCAAACAATATGAGGAGCCCAAGACTTGTCCTGGTCACCTAGTTTTACTTTAAAGTAAGCAAAGTATGCCTTTTTCACAAAAACAGTAATATGCTTCCTATGTTCTTCTTTGAAAGTGTACTCTCCACAAATATAACAAAATAAATGCGGTGAAAGAAAACATGCTCTTCTTGAAGATGATGCCATTCTCTGTTAGCAGTGTAATAAAATAAGTAGCATACTAACGTGCATGCAATGGCTTAAAATCTAAAAAAGGCAATTCTGGGAAGATTCTTGGAAAACTGAAACTGAGAGTAAACAAGCAGTTTTCTTTTGTAAAGGACTAGACAGCAATAGTTTTTTTTACATAGCCTTATATAAAAAATATTGTAATAATACAGGGTGACCCAAAAAAAACGGGCCCGCGCGCACAATAAGTGCGCGCGCGGGCCCATTTTTTGGGGGTCACCCTGTATTAATGAAATACAAAAATGTCTGTATCTCAAAAACTAGAGCTGCTACAGACAAGTAAATGTGATATTTGGATTGAGCAGGCCCCATTTATGTACAATCAAGAGTAAAATGTTTGGCACCAAAAAAAAATTTTTTTTTGTAGGGCTGTGAATTGATAAGTAAAATGAGCAAATCAATACTTGTTTTTGTTAAATAATCAATCCTGCACTATTGATTTGCTATTGTTTCAAAAACCTTTGACACAGTGACAAATACCTTTCAGGTCCAGGTGTTAATTTTAAAAAAATAAATTGCAAGTCATTATCATGGTTCCCATTTCAATTTATTTCATTATTTAAATATTCATTACAAGCTGCTTGTTTCTGTCTTTGGCTTTTGGCCGAGAGTCGAGCACTATCACTGAAAGAGTTTCTGATCATACTTGCTGCCAAAGACAAGTCTCCAGGACATGGGGATCTTCCAGTCAACCATTTTTCCAACTAAGCTGCCTTGCTGCTGTTGCTTAACTGTGGCATTCTGTAATAAAAAAAAACAAGAAAATAAAGCAAATGAGATCACAGCTGTTAAATCCGCTGAAATGTTAAATGCCTGAGAATGTACGTGTTACACAAAACTTGATAATTTAAATCTTGGCGGATTAATGTCAAGTTGTGAATGTGTGTCAAATGTGAGTTGTATGCCTGAGAAAATGTGTTCAGGGTTTGAAAAATTAGATTTCAAAGTTATTACATTTAAATTAATTTTTTTTTACTTGATTATATTTAAATTTAAAAAAAAACACCCTGAAACACTTCTCTAAAGTCTGCTTGAAAACTCAAAAACAAATCTCTCCTTAAGAAATGTTATTTTCAAGTATCATCATTCCTTGTTGCTCTATATTGAGCGTGTTGCCAATTTAGGCCATAATTTTAGCTTTGCCCACGAGATCCCTGCCAACCTGGCTTTCTCTCTCGCCATTTTTCCCCCTGATTCTCCTTGGAATTCCCATTTTTATCTTTTCCCCTATGTGTTCCAGTCACGGGCATGTTTGGTTGTTCTTGAGTGTGCGTACTTACCACTTTCATTTCCTACCTTTAATCTCCAGGAAGAATTGTTGTTACATGTATTGGTGGACATCTATTTTGAGGAATGACTTCTGTTGATGTGTCTATTTTCAAGATTCATTCATTACCTGTAAGTTCCGAATGTAGCAAAAGTCTTCAACAAAAAATCCTGTCATGTACTATCTGATCAAAGTTCTTCAACGTCTTCTTTATCCCTCTTAATGTTTAATTCTTTTATCCACGTGTCTTTTTTTGGCCTCCCTCTATTCCTTTTTCCCTGGGGACTCCAGAACAAGGACTGCCTTGTAATGCTATCAACAGGCTTCTTCAATGTGTGTCCTATTCATCACCAGCATCTCCATCTAACCTCTTGTTCCACTGGCACTTGTCTGGTTCTTCTCATCTCTTGTTCCACTGGTCTGGTTCTTCTCATCAGTTCCATATTGGCGATTTAGTCATACTATTTCAATCCTTTTCTGCCCAAAAACCCATTTATGACAATGTATTTTTCTGGCATTTTTGTTGTTGCTGTTCTAAATGTTGCAGAACCACACAATAAGACTGACTTTACAGTTGAGTTTAAGATTCTTATTTTTGTGTTGGACTATTTCTTTCCATTTCCACATATTTCCCAAAAATTAAAGCCCCTCTTGCCATTAGTGTTCTTATTTTGGTGTCACTACCTGATGCATAAAAGAACAGACGACCGCAGCTGACATTCAGATATGTGTGCAAGAGAGACATGAGTGCACTGGACATAAATCCAGCAACTTGGGAGAATGAAGCTGCCGATCGCACCAAGTGGCAATACTATCTACGGCACCACCTCAGATCGGGCGAAAAGAAGCTCTCACAGCAAGCAGAAGAGAGGAGAAAACAGCGAAAGGGACACCAAGAAAATAAGCAGCTGAGGGCTGTCACCTCAGGGGCGCATTCCCATACAGTTATGACTGAAGGGGTTATTATTATTATTACTACACTTGATGCATGTATAATCATGTTAAGAATTATGTTTTACAATGTTTTGGCAAGTTTAGTCAGGCATTTCCCATAATTTCTGCCTCCGTAAAACCCATAAGATTACATCCCTGGATGTATTTCTCAACTAATGAGTTGAAAACTGACAATATTGGAGGGGGGGAGACACTAAACAAAATTTTGACCTATGAAAGGAGATGTTAGGCAAAGTGGTCAATGCGGGAAAAAAGACACAAAATAATATGTGATATGGGGCTTCTGAAATGTGGCTTTACACAGTATACACTGAAAAGAGATGACAAAAACCGCCATTACAAGAGTGTGTTTTGGCACTGTGCTTCCCCGAGGGGTTATCTGCTTTGGTGGGCTCCATATTTCATATGGAGTAAAAAAAAAGATGATATGGCTGAGAAGAAAGTGATAATGTAAAAGAATACATTCCCTTGATCAAAAGGAACACTATCTTGTGACTTGATATTGTGTAGAGAGAGCAAGATAAAAAATAACTCTTGGCTCAAAATATCTTTTCTAAGAATCGCACCACCTGATACCATTGTGGAACATCCCAAGCAATAAATGACACTGTACACAAAGTGCAATCTCATATTTCTACTCACAATACTGTGTACACAAGAAAGTATTTAAAACTCTAACATATGAAAAAAGCATAAACCACCAATTGAGGTATCAATATAACCAGATCACAACAGCAATGCATAAGCTATTATTAAACTCTCTTCAATAGAACAGCAAGTCCTGGGATATATTCAAACAACCAGCCTACAAAAGCAGCGATAAAGTACTGGTCATCTAATCTGTATTCAATGGCACAACTATACACAAATTAATGGTCAATTTTATATATACATTGGTTACCATGGCAACTTATTCTTGCCCAGAAGTAAAAGTATTAAGTGTTGTTTCTAATATGAGTAATAAGCACTGGCCTTTTTTCAGAACATTCTCATTACATTTTAAATTTATTTTCAGTAAGTAAGTTAAGTAGTCTCATGAAGTTCTCGTTGGTCTCTGAACAGATCAACTGCACCATAATGCATGTCGTACAAAATGACAAATATGAAGCCATGACTGGGGCAGGCAACCTCATCATGTTAAATAAATGTCCACAGTAACCACCGCTATATGAGTATATGAAAACTTGTTGCAAGCTTCCTGCAAGGGGACCAGCTGTAGAGCTGGCTCTGTGCTCCACAAGGAGTGCAAAGGAAAATGATGATATTTAAGTCAATCTCTTACGTCGTGACGGAGAAGATTCAACCATTTATTCAGTTGATCAGCTACAGCCAGGGCATCATGAGCATTATCTCCTTCAGAAACAAACATGAGGAAAACAAGGACAGGCAAGTCTTGGCTGAAAAGATAAAGACAAATTGTTCGCGCTGACTATCAGTAAATATATGAATCACATGATCACTATAAATACATTCAAGAAATTTTATTATCTTTATTGGAGCTGTCAAGATGTTGAATAAAGTATTCTGTGAATTGTCCAACCTGGCCTTGAGGAGTAATTCATATTTTGCAAAGTATGGCTCTCTGGGCGGGTTATGAACGGGACCTACTCTAACTGTGTCTGTGTCTACAGAGTAAGAAGAATCAGTGCCACATTACTGTTACAGTGTTTTATCGGCGTCGTCTGCTATATTTGGCAGCACGCATTTTTGATAAGAGAATTAATGTAGAATCATTGTTATACTTCATGGTCTAATGAACGCAATCCGCACAGTCGGATTGTGACGCGTGAGCGTTGGTATGGTCACGCGTAGTGACCAATTTAGGGAACCCTTTTGTATTTGACCGTCACGCCATGAAGTCGCATTGTTGAATCCTTCCAGAGTTAGGCTACGTACTGCCGAATTATTATTATTGATGGACGCGCAGGGTCGGTCCATAGTTCCTTAATGGATAATGAAATATAATGTCAGTAGATCAGTGGATGATCTATATATTAAATATTCGTCAAATACACAGGCGTATCATTACCGTCTGACTGGATGACAGCAGAGCGTGTACATCGCCTTTGATGTTCTGACATGAACTTATTTGACTGGAAGAGTGACGGTATTATGGATTCCCATTGACTAATGCAGATGTACATTTCTTATATTGATGAATCACCATATGATGTTCTTCACATTTCTTGTCAAATAAATGTATATATTGGACTCAGTATGAAGGACTTACCGCATTCGTCATTCGACTTGAAGGTTGGCCTGCATGCCATCTTATATTGATTGTATTCGCATTATACTTAAACTAATCTTCTATGAGGAAGACTTCTACCATATATTATGAAGAATGGTATTCGCACTGAACAAACAATGAAGTGCCAGCGACTACGATACAGACCAGACAATATCTCAATTACATCTTTAATAATTGTCTGAGTACGAACCCACGTATGGACACATTTAATCAAGTGATCTGTGATCAAACTGATAGTCCGCATAAACGCAACTGCGATATCAACTAACGCTTCTGTATCAACTGGTGGCCGGATGTTGGCTGTGGAATTTCTATTTCACGTTTATGAACTTATCTACAATCAAATCGAATCCGCAAAAATATATCTCTTCGATTTTCATTGACATTTTCTGCGCATGCGAATATGACGTCATTGCATAGCAACAGTCGAACGATCATGAATGACAAGCAAAATTCAACATGGAATTAAACTTCTCAAGCATCAACTACCGAAAGATTTCTGGTCACACAGACAGCATTTCTGCATGAAATATCCATGGTAGAGTGGCACATGTTGGCTCTGTGGTAACAATTCAGAAATTCAAAAGATAAGTACTTTTTGTGCCTACAAATGTTGAGTCCACGTCAGTCATTTCATAGGCATGTTTTTGACAATAATGTTAAGTGTGTCATTTTATATAGTAGAATCTAGCATCGTTCGATAGGAAACAGTTTGACTATCTTCGGCTGACGAAGAATCCGCTAACGGTTGCGGCTTACTTCGTTCGTCCCCAAATTCAGTCGAATATTATTTGTTAGTTGTAAGGTTACGTGATACTCGTTGTATTTTCGCTGTACTAAGTTTTATTTTTATTCAGTTCTAGTCATATGTTCGTAGTCTATCCCGTTTATTCTGACCTGGCTATCTTTATATTCATTTAGATGTATTTTATGACCGTCAAATGAGTCCTGTGATGTCATTATTCATAGTATCCATTTTTTTTCTTGCGTTAACCTTCACCCTGCTATATTTCCTGTTGGTATACTTGGTTTATAAAATCACTTATTTTTGTGAATATGTCACTTTGGTACTGTACTATTGTGGTGTAAATTTTTATTTAATCATTTATATTGTATTTATCCATTTCATTCATTAATTATATTACATATATTGCTTCTTATCAAGATAACAAATTAATTTAATTAATTTTTTTTATTAAATTGGATGATGACTTTGTGTATGTCATCATAGTGCAGTATTGGTCCAATACATGAGTGAGGCACATTGTATATGATGCTTAGGGCATAAGGATTACAATTAAATATTGAAGTAAAATAACTTTATTGAATAATTATTTGGTATTCACACCATGCATAGGTGTTGAATTGGGAAACTATATGTGATATAGTACAAAGTACACGTACATGGTACTACAGTGGTGTCTAGGCACACATAAATGATAACATAATATACTTATGGTAGGACAATTCCCATAATTATTAAATATTAATATTAGGTGCATGATATGAATTCAGCATCTTAAATAAATAAATGTCATAACTATTTATGACATTAATAGGTACATATAATATTATTACATAATATTATATAGTTGTTGAACTTACAATAAGTAGTAAAGGAATATGATAGTTGGTTGATTGGTTATGTTGAATAACCATTTTTTATTGAATATATATGTTGAATTGACTAGGAGAGTCACATATATAACTGATAAACAAATTGTATTGTTGAATAAGAATAATATTAACTAAAAAGATATAGTATTATATTAAAATGCTTACTTTAGAGGAAGCTAGGGCGATCGGACGGAAACATGGTATTGAAGGTGAAGAATTAAACTCGTTCACCTATGAAGCGACGGCTAGGAAAACGTATATATATATAGGGAAATGAAAATACCTACTGCTGAAGAATTGGAAGTTGAGACAAGGCATATTAAGGAATTGGATGAAAAGAATAGTATGGTGTCATTAGATAACAATGAATTACTGCATCGTTTACAGGAGTTACACAATGAACATTTACAGGGTTTAAATAAAAAAGACATTCTAATGATTTAAATAATGCCTCGAATGAATATATGGATTCTCCAGACAAGTTAGTTAATAAGGAACAGTGTGTTGATGTGGGATTAAATAAGTTCTCAGTAAAACTTGGTGTAGAATAGAAGGTAACATGTTAAAACCTATTGTCAAGGGAGAGTTGGCTTGTAATAAATACTCGAGGCGAAATCTCAGGTTATTATTTATGTCTAACCTGACATTGATTTTACGTGAGTATCCCTTTATTTCTTGTACAGAGACAGGTGTCCCTCGCCATTCAGGCAAATACTCTTGTAATAATTTGATGAATAGTGATGAAGAAGTTGTACCTGCTTTAAAGGAGGAAGAGGAAGAGAGGAAAGCTACATTGAAACAGGAGAAAGAAAAACTTAGACAAGAAGAAGACATAAGGAAAGCTAGAAAGGAAATAGAAGAAATTGAGAAGGAAAACAGATTAAGAGAATTAGATGAAAATTTATTATTAGATAAATTTTTATGTCGTACAGCGTCGGATTTGACAGAGTTTGCTAACAATAAGTTACACTCTGTCCCACATATGAATATGGCTATGGACATAGCAGACTTACTAGATGGAGTGTTTCGTACTTTTGTGGAACGTTACGTACATGTCCAACATGGTTCTATATTGAATAACATTCATAATGCTATTCTTTGCGACGATGATTATGATAAACAAATGGACAACTCACGGAATAGGCAGGAAAGAGTGACAAATTTAGAAACCATTGATGAGAAAAAAAAGGAGGAATTATTGGAGATTATTGCCAGTCAAGAACAGGCTATAAGGGACTTGCGAAAAGAGGCGAGTTTACTGAAGTTTTGAGACCGATACTGATGATTCGAGATTGAGGACACTGGAAGTGGAGCTTGCAAATTCTAGGACCTCATCAGAATCCACCATGGGTATTTTTGAACATTTTCTCCAGGAGGGAGATAGATTGGGTTTACGTGGTGCAAGCTGTGAGGAGTATGCCATGGAACATTTTTTAATTCAAATGAGCCATGATCTTGAGGAGTTTGGTTGGAATGTGTGTAGATATGCCCCTTCACAGAAGAAAGCAGTGAAACTTTATAAAATATTATCCACTATTTTTTATGATGAATGTAAAATGACTACTCAGGAAGGTAGTAGTACTGAGTTGAATGAGTTGAAGGAAACCATAACGAGGCATAAGGATAGGGAGATTACCCTTACTAATGAGCTGATACATCAAAAAGGTGAATATGATAAGAAGCTGTCAGCAATGGATTTTGAAATTACAGGGTCGAATAATAGATTGTCGGAGTTGATAGTAGATATTACTAAATGTCGTAGTCAGAAGAAGGAATTAGAAGCCTCATTAGAATCCACTATGGAAAAAAATAAATCTTTGGAGTCTGAGGTTGAGAAACTCTCATTGAAGATTTCACAAGATAATGCCTCAGCTTACCAAAGAAAACTTCATGCACAGAGGGCGCACATTCAGTCGTTGTTGTGTGAGGTTGATCGACTGAAATTACTTGATCAGACAAATGTAAATTTAAAGATAGAAAATCATACACAGGGTGTTAAGATTCAAGAGCTTAAAGCTGAAATTTCACTTTTGAAATCAACTGTAGATATGCAAGTGCATGACCGGAGTCGAGAATGTATAGACCAGGCCATCCAATGTGTATTGATTCTCACTGATGATGTACAGTTAGGATCCCTTTACTATGATACGGAACAATATAAACAGTTCTGTCTAAATAGGGGCATTAAGACAAAAACTGAAATAAAAAAAAGGAAAAATGGTAGTGTATCATTTGATGACAATAAGATAATGGATGTATGTAATACAGATAATGATAAATTTTATGAATTTTGTCTTAGACAGGAAGAAAAGTTGGACGATGAGGCAAATTCATTGAGACAGATGCTGAACGACCAGATAAGTAAAGTGAAATCTTCCACGCTTGACTTGGCATTGTTGCGTGAAGATAATAAGACACTTTTGGTTAATTCCCATAGGGGTATGTTGCAAGTGGAACTTATGGAAGGGGAAGTAATCTTTAGAATGGTTTTTTAGACAAATTAAATTTCGAGTTGCAACGCTTGATTAAGCGGATACTTGTTTGACTTTAGGATAGAATTATCTTTTCCTATTTTTCGGGTGACAGAGTACAGATAAGCGTGTGAACGCTGTTTAATGTATTTATTCTGTACTGTTTTGAGTCATGTGAATAGCTCGCTAGTCTGCATGTGTTATCGAGAACGGTGTTCAAGACAACTGAATCTCGTGACAGGTTTTTTGGCGGGACTAGGGTGTGATTAGGGAGTTGTGTTTTGGGCGTGGACCGTGTAGGTCGAGTCCCAGTGTTTTTTGGATAATGTATGCCTACGTAGGATTTGAGGAAATGTCGACTTATATATATTTCGCTGTGTGTGCAGCCTATTTGATAAACTGCAATGAAGACTGTTTAGGCCATATGAAGATTATTATAGCTGCCGTGTGTTGCAGGCTTTATGGAGTAATGAAGACTGTTTAGGCCAAATGAAGATTATTATAGCTGCCGTGTGTTGCAGGCTTTATGGAGTAATGAAGACTGTTTAGGCCATATGAAGATTATTATAGCTGCCGTGTGTTGCAGGCTTTATGGAGTAATGAAGACTGTTTAGGCCATATGAAGATTATTATAGCTGCCGTGTGTTGCAGGCTTTATGGAGTAATGAAGACTGTTTAGGCCATATGAAGATTATTATAGCTGCCGTGTGTAGCAGGCTTTATGGAGTAATGAAGACTGTTTAGGCCATATGAAGATTATTATAGCTGCCGTGTGTTGCAGGCTTTATGGAGTAATGAAGACTGTTTAGGCCATATGAAGATTATTATAGCTGCCGTGTGTTGCAGGCTTTATGGAGTAATGAAGACTGTTTAGGCCATATGAAGATTATTATAGCTGCCGTGTGTTGCAGGCTTTATGGAGTAATGAAGACTGTTTAGGCCATATGAAGATTATTATAGCTGCCGTGTGTTGCAGGCTTTATGGAGTAATGAAGACTGTTTAGGCCATATGAAGATTATTATAGCTGCCGGGTGATGCAGGCTTTGCTATGTATTGAAGTACTTTTGTAGGCCATATTGTGAAGATTAATGAAGCTGCCGGGTGATGCAGGCTTCGCTATGTATTGAAGTACTTTTGTAGGCCATATTGTGAAGATTAATGAAGCTGCCGGATGATGCAGGCTTTAGTGCGTGTTGTACTGTTTAGGCCAGGATGTGGACAGGCCGTATTATATACATTTAATGCCCGGGAAATTATGTTATATTGACTAGTGTTTATGCTAGCGAATGCGAGTACATTTATGGCCAGTAATAACATTTCAGACTGAAACCACTTTTGTTACATTTATGGTGGTTTTCAGTCAACAGGATCTGACATCTACGACTATTCGCGTCGATAGCCTAAGTGGCGTAGTTTTCGTATCATTGGATATCATTTAAGATGTGCCTGAGTGGCGTATACGATTAAGAAATTGTTACCTCTACAGTGATATGTACTTGAAGCAAGAGGATAAAGTGAATCAAATTTTGTCCACCAGACCATAACATATCTAGAGGATCAGTCACTACAAGTTGAAAATAATACATATGACTTGCACGTGACAAGAGTGTAGAACACTTGACTTTGTTATAATTGACCTTATGTAGGCGTGGCTTGAATCTCCTGTACTTCAGAACTGTGACCTAGTTATTATCTGCCTGGGTGGCGCATTTGAGAAACGACGCACGCTTTATTCGTGGTAGAAGGCAACTTTACACCAGTAGCAATTGACGTCCTATTTCATGCCTATAGACGACAACAACGTCTGCAGTGGTCAAGGAAGTTCAATTAGACTTGGACAGTATTTGTACCAGCATTTGTACGGGTTGTGACAGATTTCTGCAATATTCGGGTTACCTGTGCCAGTTGTCACCATCACAAGTTCAAGATGTTATGATACACGGAGTTGCCGTGTACATTTCAGACTACAGAACAGTCAAGAGTTGCAGTGTGTGCTGTATTATGGTTCCTGTCAACTTGTGCATTGTTAAGCACATATCATATTGACGAAATTACCTGAAGAGAAACGAATCAAGTTGCAGTGCTTTCCCGCAGGGGAGGTTTTAGCAGTCTATGTGATATCCAGTGTCGTGGCGGAAAAGAAGCGGGATCATTGACAGATAAGTGATTGTGTCTTGTGTTAATTGTGTCACTTCATATATGTCGCTGGGCCTCCCTAATTGCTCATTTTGTTATTATTGTTGTTTATGTCTAATTTGACATATGATTAAGATTTGATGCATAGGTGTTAATGGCTGTTGACATATGTCGATTTTCCTGATAATGATGTGACTTGATAAAGGTGCTATAAAAAGGAATTGGTGATACAGAATTGAGGAATAAGCTCATTTCTTGACAAATAGTTAACTTTGTGAGCTGGAGGGGTAATTGTCAAACCTTTTGCGACAGTAATTTGTCATAACTATAAGTGATTACTATATATAGTTGATTAAGTAAGTGAATCACCATGGATCGTGATAGGTACCCTACAGATATAAGGCCTATGTTGGAGTCTGCATTGGTGGTAGGTAGAGATGGTAAGGGATTGAGAGGTGCACGACTTGGAGTATGGATCATGGACGATTTTTTGGTTAATGTATCGGCATCTCTAGAGTTATTTGCTGAACATAACTTTAAGCTTCTGTGTAATTCAATAATGGCTAAGGATTTGGTGAATTTGCTACGGCACCTTCGTGTGTTTTTGCAACAGAATATTGAGCTTGAACACGGACATATAGTGCAAAGCATGTTCAAAATAATCCACAACCATACATCTGATGAGCAGGAAAGGGAATTGAGAATTGAGAAACAAGCAAAAGTAAACAAACAAAGTGCTCTACAGCAAAGGGAGAATTTCCTAGAAGGTGTTGCTAAAGAGAGCGAACTACAGGCAACTGTGTATAAGCTTAAAAGTGAGATACTTGAATCAAACTCAGAACTTTCTAGTGCACAAGCTACATTAAATTCAGCTTTAAGCAAAGTCCAAGACTTGGAAGCTCAGATAGGTAATCTCACGCGGGAACTTCAAGAACAGAAAGAGATGTATGAGAAATTGAAGGTTGAGAGAAATGTCTGTGAGAAGACTTATAAAGATATGCTTCAGGATGTGTTGGATGACAATGATATTCTCAGTCGCCAACTGAAAGAAAAGAGTAATGTATCATCGGAGAATATGAATGAGTTAAAGGCACAAGCTGCTCAAATCCAAGGACTTCAGGCTCAAGTGGCTCGGCTTCAGCCACAGATAGAAGAGGTTCATGATGAGATTGCACAAACTCATTTATTGTGTTGATGTAGTGGTTACTTTTAGATAGTCCTGAGTGTTCGTTATTCACTTAATTTATATTTTTCTCATGTTTTGATGTCATGATTAATTAATATATAGAACATACAGAGAAGATGTGTATTATCTGGTATGTTGTGAAATGTAATTTTGAAAATAGCTTGCATGTATCATACATGATCTTGTATTTGGATTTGTTAACTTTTTGTGAAACTTCGATTTTCCAGAACTTGATTTTCTTGCCAGTCAGACATGTAGATTATTTTCTTAGCAGATTATTTAAAAAAAAAAAAAAACTTATTTTTTGTAGATATTTTTATAGAACCTTTTTTATATTTAATATTAGCAGCAAAGGGTAGATTTATTTATAATGTATATCTTATCGATTTGAGTAAGAGATAGAGTTATAGCTAAATAGCATTTTACTGAGCTGAACGTAATTGTCAGCAGAAAGAACTTAAAGGATAGATTAAATTTACATGTGTTGATTTAAAGGTTTCTTCGAGATAGGATTTTTGTTTTATATTTCACTCATTTTGTTAAAATATTGATTTCATTATTAGGTTTTACTTAAAGAATTACTGAATTACTTAAAGATTAAACAATGTTTTTATGTAATTTATCATTAAAAAAAAAAAATATGTTTGTACGGTACTGTTGAAAAAAATGATTTTTTTTTTTTGGCATTGTAATTTTTTGTTGTGTGTGCACAGCATTTGACTGCGTGATATCATTGATATGTAGATTGATTAGTTCTTGTAAAAAGTTGTTTTTTATTATGATGTATTTTTTATTTTAGCGCTTGATTGTGCGTTGGTCGTATTAGTTATAGCAATGCTATTACTTATTGGTTCCATGCCTATAATTTATTTATTTTAGTTTTGTATAACTCTTGTAACTTGGGTAAATTACTTATTAGCTTTTGTTTAGTTATAAATTATTTTTTGATGGTATTAGTATAGATATACTTTGATATTTTGTGTTGTGCCTTTCGATCATGTTTATATATTTATTTTTGAATAGGTTATCTGATCAAAACAGTTATTAGTATATACTGTTATTGACTTTCTTTGCGTTCGTGCCTTTGCTTTCTATCTGTCTTTGGTAACTATTCTTCATTTCATTCCTTCTTTTCTGTTGTCTTTTGGTATAGATTTCATATCTTGTTTATACTTTCGTACCTCATCTTCGTGTTACTTGATTCTCTTGTATACTTTGTCTTCTTTCTACACTTATACTTCTATTCTTTGTATTGTTGGAGTGGTTATATGACTTGATATAATATATCTACTTATGATAGTTGTATTTATTTTACATGTAATTGTCCAACTTAATTATGAGTATATGGTATTGTTGAGTTCTTACTTTCCTTTTTTACAGATCATTCTTCTTTTGATTGATCTTGTGTTTTCTCTTTCGATTGGTTGTTTTCGGTTTGGTTTGTACTAAATATACGTAACTTAATTTTGGAACTGAAACTGATCATATTTGTATATTTAACTAATTACTTTTTATACTTAGCTGATTATGCTGTATGCTTTAATTGCTACTTTACACTTTAATGCTGATATTTCTTGTAGATATAATTTTGATTTAAAATAAGATATTTTTGTAGGCATACGTTAGAGCTTAATTGTCTTCTAAATTTTTCGTTTTTGGGAGTTAATTTTTTCAAAAAAAATGATAGAATAATTTTTTTTCCCGGAGCGGGTGGTAACTGTTGCAAGTGGAACTTATGGAAGGGGAAGTAATCTTTAGAATGGTTTTTTAGACAAATTAAATTTCGAGTTGCAACGCTTGATTAAGCGGATACTTGTTTGACTTTAGGATAGAATTATCTTTTCCTATTTTTCGGGTGACAGAGTACAGATAAGCGTGTGAACGCTGTTTAATGTATTTATTCTGTACTGTTTTGAGTCATGTGAATAGCTCGCTAGTCTGCATGTGTTATCGAGAACGGTGTTCAAGACAACCGAATCTCGTGACAGGTTTTTTGGCGGGACTAGGGTGTGATTAGGGAGTTGTGTTTTGGGCGTGGACCGTGTAGGTCGAGTCCCAGTGTTTTTTGGATAATGTATGCCTACGTAGGATTTGAGGAAATGTCGACTTATATATATTTCGCTGTGTGTGCAGCCTATTTGATAAACTGCAATGAAGACTGTTTAGGCCATATGAAGATTATTATAGCTGCCGTGTGTTGCAGGCTTTATGGAGTAATGAAGACTGTTTAGGCCATATGAAGATTATTATAGCTGCCGTGTGTTGCAGGCTTTATGGAGTAATGAAGACTGTTTTGGATGAAGACTGTTTAGGCCATATGAAGATTATTATAGCTGCCGTGTGTTGCAGGCTTTATGGAGTAATGAAGACTGTTTAGGCCATATGAAGATTATTATAGCTGCCGTGTGTTGCAGGCTTTATGGAGTAATGAAGACTGTTTAGGCCATATGAAGATTATTATAGCTGCCGTGTGTTGCAGGCTTTATGGAGTAATGAAGACTGTTTAGGCCATATGAAGATTATTATAGCTGCCGTGTGTTGCAGGCTTTATGGAGTAATGAAGACTGTTTAGGCCATATGAAGATTATTATAGCTGCCGGGTGATGCAGGCTTTGCTATGTATTGAAGTACTTTTGTAGGCCATATTGTGAAGATTAATGAAGCTGCCGGGTGATGCAGGCTTCGCTATGTATTGAAGTACTTTTGTAGGCCATATTGTGAAGATTAATGAAGCTGCCGGATGATGCAGGCTTTAGTGCGTGTTGAAGTACTGTTTAGGCCAGGATGTGGACAGGCCGTATTATATATATTTAATGCACATGTACCCTTACGTACGCACTGTGGTGTGCGAACATATCAACACACACCCAGGTCAACATTCCAGACACAGTGACAGGACAGCAGCACACATATATTGAATTAGCCTGTGTGGCGATGATATAACCTTTAGACTTAGCGCCGTTATCAGCGGTGGTTTCAAAGACATAATAACATTAACGTTTAATTACATTCAGTGAGAAACCAGCAAATCTAGTTTGTATCAGTTGATGGTTTACAGTCAAGTTGGAACCAATACAGAAGAGGTTACTGCAAAAATATGCGGTTACAGGGTAACGAAACAAATAAAAAAGTATCTGATGAAGTGCAATCAGAAAATGATGAGAATACAGAATCTGGTATTGATGTTACTATATCTTCCTCGAGTGATGATTGTCTCATTGATGACAGGGTGACCGCATTAGAAGCGTCCCTCCTGAATGAGAAACATAGCTATGCTGAACTTAAAAAGGAAACGCAACTACAAATTTATGAACTTTCAACACCATTGAACACATTAGATTCTTTATTTGAGTGTGAGAAGAATATAACCATTAAATTCGATAAGGAAAATAAGAAGCAGAGACAGGAGATTGCATTCCTGACCTCTGAGAGTAATAAATTAAGAAAGAGGGTTGATTGTTTACTAGATGTAATGGCAGGTAAAAATACAGTGATGAACAACAGAGGAGAGAAACGTACTTTGCAACATGATTTCAGTACGAGGACTGATACTAAACTATCAATACACCCATTGGTAGTTAGGAGGTCATTCCGGGGAAAATATACCTTCCCTCGACAGGATGCTACTGCCAATTCTGCTAATAAAAGTTGGCGACAAGCTCAGATTACAACTGATCCTAAGAAAACTATTAACACTGTCAGTAGGGTAAAGGATTTTACTAAGAAAAGTAATGTATGGAAAAATAATGTTGGAATCAAGAGTAATGAGAAAATACCAAATAAAATTACTACCAGCACACTGAAACAAAAGAACGTATGTAGTTCTTCTCAATCTTCTTCTACTACACGTTCTACAAATGTATCATTACAGGATAAGGGTCATTTTACTCAAGCTCAAGATAATCATACAGTCAATAGGAAGAATAATAATTACATGAGGGACATACATTGCAATGTACCTCAAGCAACTAAGGTTGCACATCAACCGTTTTCCCATATCAGTGACAATGGTCCTACATATATTGGGAAATATGCGTATTCTCGCATGGTGTTAGTGCGTAATCTGCCACGTGTAACTACATGGCAGACACTTAGAAATTTCTTTAGTTACACGGCAAACGTTAAGTTTGTTCGTCTTCTGCCATCATTTAATGGTCAGAATAGTGAGGCATTGGTTACATTCTGTAACAATAGAGACGCTTGTTTTGTTGTCGATCGTGATAATGGTGTTTACTTTCATCACCATTCACTCAGGCTACAGATGGTACCTGATTCTGCGTCACGCAGATAACATGTTGTAGTAACACTGTTGTCACATTCTTTGATGACTTAGCATATGCAGTCATCGTATCTTTACTAATCATCTATTCTCATCTATATTAACGATTACGTACTTCGTCAATGACTGTTTACATTGCATACTTATGATTTATACTACGAATGAAACAATTCATGGATACGTTCTTCAAACGAAATTGATTATAACAAGATACAGAATTCGATTTTTCATTACGAATGTTTGGACTTTGGTTAGTGTCCATTCGTGATGCAGCTCATTTCAAGGCAATCGGAAGGAATATCTGAATTCCGGCGGGACAAATATCGCTATACTTCAGCAATTGAAATAACTAATTGAACACTGTGGATACGGATAAACTTTTTTCCGCTCAAATTTAACTAATCGTATATTCAAATGGAACTTATCGTAGACTCAATGGAACTAATGGTAGATTCACCTATGAACATTACTACGTTTGGATCTTCATATCCAATATTAGTTAGTTCTACTTATTGATTTCATTAATAAATAAAGTTGAATTGTGAGGAAAAAAAAAAGAAATATAAAAGAAAGAAAATATATATGAACAAAAAAGAATCTCACACCACTGAATAATATACGTAGATTTAATCTTGTATATATTTGGCAAATATGTTGATAGAATATATTACATGTTATTGTTTAGTTAATTAAGTTAATTAGTCAGTAGTTACTTAATACACATCACACACATTAATAATTAAATTTATACTTTACTTTTTCTCTACTTTACTTGTCTTTACTTCTCATTTCCTTTACTATAACAATATCATTTAGTTTAGCTAATTACAATTTAATGACACCTTACATACATACTATAATTAATTAGTTTCATTTTAATTGATTGGAATAATTTTCTTCACTTATTATTTAGTCACGACAAACTTTAAGTTAAAATTATTTAGCGACAGTTGACACTCCTTTAGTTATTATAATGTCCATGGATAACATAACTATTAATATATTACATGATTAGTATGACTGATACATTATCGACATGACCACGACGATTTTCAGAACATCGTAGGCCATATGTCGGGTTTTGGTTAAATTTTTGGGATCTCTGAATAAGAAAGTTCAAAAAAATCTATCTAATAGATTTTTTCTCCCCGGCGTGAAGGGAACTATTACGGTGTTTTATTGGCGTCGTCTGCTATATTTGGCAGCACGCATTTTTGATGATAAGAGAATTAATGTAGAATCATTGTTATACTTCATGGTCTAATGAACGCAATCCGCACAGTCGGATTGTGACGCGTGAGCGTTGGTATGGTCACGCGTAGTGACCAATTTAGGGAACCCTTTTGTATTTGACCGTCACGCCATGAAGTCGCATTGTTGAATCCTTCCAGAGTTAGGCTACGTACTGCCGAATTATTATTATTGATGGACGCGCAGGGTCGGTCCATAGTTCCTTAATGGATAATGAAATATAATGTCAGTAGATCAGTGGATGATCTATATATTAAATATTCGTCAAATACACAGGTGTATCATTACCGTCTGACTGGATGACAGCAGAGCGTGTACATCGCCTTTGATGTTCTGACATGAACTTATTTGACTGGAAGAGTGACGGTATTATGGATTCCCATTGACTAATGCAGATGTACATTTCTTATATTGATGAATCACCATATGATGTTCTTCACATGTCTTGTCAAATAAATGTATATATTGGACTCAGTATGAAGGACTTACCGCATTCGTCATTCGACTTGAAGGTTGGCCTGCATGCCATCTTATATTGATTGTATTCGCATTATACTTAAACTAATCTTCTATGAGGAAGACTTCTACCATATATTATGAAGAATGGTATTCGCACTGAACAAACAATGAAGTGCCAGCGACTACGATACAGACCAGACAATATCTCAATTACATCTTTAATAATTGTCTGAGTACGAACCCACATACGGACACATATAATCAAGTGATCTGTGATCAAACTGATAGTCCGCATAAACGCAACTGCGATATCAACTAACGCTTCTGTATCAATTACATAAAATAATATAAGCCATATATTTCAACTAGAGCCCGGAAGTTCCGTAACACACACACTGCACATGTGCGACAAAAAGATTTAACATCTTTTGTCACCCCAGGCCAAAAGAAATGTGACAAAACTCTTTGTTTTGTCCTTGCAATACCTAAATGACCAGCGCACTCAATGTCGTGGGCATGTCGTAAAACAAATGGTCGAAAACAAGCTGGTACCATAATTTGTTTTTTTAACGAGTTAGAATCTTGAAAATTTCTAACCAAAAGTTTTTCCATTTATTGTTTTTTCCATAACGTGAGATTTTTTACATAGACAGGGGTGTCGGCCCTGTGCTAAAACCCCCAACCTGGAGGACCAGAGTACCAGCTTTTGTCTGACTCCTACCCACACAGACCAGTCCAGCTTGGTTGAACCTACCAGGAGTAAATCTCCCACTGGCATAGCTCTGGGGATTGTCAGGGTACACAAGCTGCCATACCGCTACAAGGTATAGGTACCATTGATGGCAGGAACACAATCTTAAACCCCCTAAAAGCATCTTCGAGAATCTTTAATATATATATATATATATATATATATATATATATATATATATATATATATATATATATATATATATATATATATATATATATATATATATATATATATATAGTTACAGCCATAGAGCCAAAAATACTTATAATAGGAATTTCACTGGATTAAACAGCTGGAGGCTCGAACAAGCCACACCATTACTTAAAACTTCACAAAAGGTGCCGGATCAGATATTAGTTAATAGTGCTCTGCCCTATGCAGCATTGTTCTTGACTTTTGAATTATCTTGAGAAAACTCCCTTGAGATTGAAGCATCATTAGCCTTCCATCTACAACTCTACCAAGAGTAATCTTGTGCGAAGGTAGACACCTTTGAAGACCCATTTTAGATACTCTTCAGCTTTGGCCAATGGTGGACCACTAATGCAGAGCAAAGGGGAGGCAAATCCCGTGACACCACAAATAAACTCAAGAAATATGGCTAGAAATAAACCCAAAAAATTTGACTAGAATCAAACCCAAGAAATTTGACTAGACATAAGCCCAAGAAAGCTAACTAAAAGTATACATACACATTACATACTGTCTAAAAATATAAACATTAAACCAAATGACAGAAAACTTTCTGGTCTCAACAAAACAAGAATGTACTCACCAGTTCTCGTACAACAGTTTGGCAATGCCTGAACCTGGCATGTGAAGCTGACTGTTCTCTGCCACATTATTGACTGCTCCAGCCTGGAGATGAGTGGAGCCAGGGATTGCATGTCTGTTCTCCAACTTCTGCCACTCCATTTTTGTTCTGAAAAATTCTCCTTCTTGCTCCTCCATCTTAGGGGACAGCACTATACGAAACGGTGACCTGAAGACCACAAGTCTCATCAAAAATGGGATACAGACACATATAATTTTTATGGAGTTAACATGGTTTGAAAAACACAACAAAACAAAAACCTATTTGGGGAAAATAAAAATACCTGTTTTGAGCAAATTTAGTACAAAAGACCAAGGCAGTTTTAAAAAAGATAGCACAGTACACAAATGGTGTTAAAAAGCTGAGAATTGTTAGCTGGAGACAGATCGTTTCTGATGCGGAGTGGGAGATCAAGGACAGAAAGGGAGAAAAGCAGACTCTGAATCTGGCAAAGAGCATTAACTCATTCTAACCCAGGCAGTTTTCTGGTTTTCCTGAGACTCCAATATGGAGGCATTTTTTTCTACAAGTGATGTTTTAAAAACAGGCCGTATATATATATATATATATATATATATATATATATATATATATATATATATATATATATATATATATATATATATATATATATATATATATATATATATATCTAATATATACGGGGAGCGCGCTGGTGTAATGGCTACAACGTTGTACTGGCGACCAGGTGTTCATGGTTCAAACCCGGCCGTCGGCGTTTGAAGAAATGTTTACGACCGGAAATTTGACTGAATAATCTGAACGGCTCCTGCACATAAATCCCGTGTGGATGGGAAGGAGCGAAGCTCCTGACCGGGTTGGAAGGAAAGTCCACTGACCCCCCAGCCTCGCAATGACATGTCATTGGGCCGAAAGAGCTGGAAAGCTCGAGTGCCGCTGGTTATAGGAAAAAAAAAATATATATATATATATATATATAGATTTAACAGATATAGGTATTATGCATCAAACTTTAGAAAATTAGCTAAAGAATGTTGTAAAAATGTTGAATCATTATGTGATGTAATAATTGTTTGTTGTGTCTTGCGAAGTGTAGAAACAATAAAAAATTAATTAAAATTGTGCACATACACATTAATATTTCAGCTCTGCTTAATCCTTTCTTCTTTTGAAAGTAAATATAAACATCATCCAGTGTTATGCACCAATAAACGATAAAGAAGAATCTGAGAAAGAAGACTTTAACACCATACATACCATACTACAAAATGTCTTGGACAAAAAGAAAGGAAAGGACATCACATCAGGCAAAAATCATTGCACTCGCGGTGTCCAGGCACATATTTTCCCATTAAAATACCAAGAAAAATATGATTCTATATATTCATTGCATGATGTGAAAGTATGTAGAGGAGCAGATGTGGTATCAGACCACCATCTTCTGTTGGCTAAAACAAAATTAAAACTCAA
Organism: Oreohelix idahoensis; assembly: GCA_024509875.1. Taxonomy (NCBI): domain Eukaryota; kingdom Metazoa; phylum Mollusca; class Gastropoda; order Stylommatophora; family Oreohelicidae; genus Oreohelix; species Oreohelix idahoensis. The sequence continues at coordinate 83,405 of JAMPIV010014672.1, read as the reverse complement.
GAAATTTACAACAGTATATAGCTATAGACAACAGTATAATGTTGGATATCTAAGAAATCGGGAGCAATGCTGGTGTAATGGTTTAAACGTTGCGCTAGCGACCAGGTTTTCAAGGTTCAAGCCCGGGCGCTGGCATTTGTAGGAGTGTTATCAACCGGGAATTTGATTGAATAACCTGAACGGCTCCTGCAGATAAACCCTCTGTGGATGGGAAGGAGTGAAGTTTCGCTCCTGACTCGCTCCTGACCGGGTTAGAAGGAAAGTCCACTGGCTTCCCAGCCTCGCAATGACATGTCATTGGGCCAAAAGGGCTGGAAAGCTCGAGTGCCGCTGGTTAAAAAAAATAAAAATCTAAGAAATCAGGAAATAAGAGAAAAATGTTCAATCACAGTATCCAACAAATACCAAGTACTCCAACAGCTGGAAGATGAAGCAGATATGGAAGACCACTGGCAACAAGTAAAAAAAAATATGGAACGAGACATGTGAAGAAGTACTGAGAAAAAGAGAACATCGGCACAAAGCATTGATAACAACAGAAACCATTAGCAAGATAGAAGACAGGAAAAACAAGAAAGCAGATTTAAACTTGAGCAAATCCAGAAGCTCATAAGGCAAGGCTCATGAAGTGTACATAGAAGCAAACAAAGAAGTAAGAAGAAACATCAAAAGAGACGAGAGGAAGTATATTGAAGAGTTGGCAGGGAAGCAGAGGAAGCTGCAGCCAAAGGAAATATGAGGGACCTGTTCAACAACACAAAGAAGCTAACAGGGAAGTATAAGCAAGCAAATGGCCTCATAAAAGATAAGAATGGAAAATTGCTTAGTAATATACAAGAACAAATGAAGAGATGGACAGAACATTTTGAGGAACTTCTCAATAGACCATCTCCAACTAATCCCCCAGACATCCAGCCAGCGGAAGAGGAGCTGCAAACCAGCTGTGAACGACCAAGTAGAGAAGAAATAAAGAAAGCCATAAAGCTTCTGAAAGATGGAAAAGCAGCTGGTCCAAACAGAATTCCATCAGAGGCCATCAAAACAGATATTGATTCCTCTACTTGGCAAAGTCTGGGAGAGAGAGGACATATCAGCAGAATTGAAGGAAGGTTATCTGCTCAAGTTGCCTAAGAAGGGAAATTTACAAGAGTGCACAAATTATAGAGGAATAATGTTACTATAAGTGCCAGGAAAAGTTAAAAAAAAAAAAGGTAAAGGATCCCATTACAGGCCCATAGAGGCATATTGGGAATATGGTGTTAGGCCCATATTTTCTGCCTGTCTTGCAAGATCGTCTAGGAAATTCCTTTTGTTAGCTCGGGTTTAGCGTTTAACTTCCTTGTCCAGCTGACTGTACTGTTCGCTATATAGTTGCTTTAACCTAGGGGAACTTCGCTTCTGTTTTCTTTCTTTTCATTTCCTTTCTCATCGTTATGGTGTTTAATGTTTCTGGTGTTATCCAGTCTTGCTTCTTCCTTTCCTGGAATCCCAAGTATGATTTGCTGCTTTCCTTATATATTGTTGAAATGGTGTTGAATTTCTGGTCTATATCAACAGTCAATGTCTTTTCCTGACTTTTGGCAAATTGATATCGCTTCTTTATATCAGCCGCAAAAGCTTTTCTGGTAAGGGGATTCTTCAATTTGCTGATGTCAAACCTTTTCTGTGTAGTTACAGTTGGTCTAGCCGTTCTTAGTTTCACTTTCAGTTTTGCTACTACTAAATGGTGATCACTTCCCATATCCACACCTCTTCTTACCTTCACATCTTGTAATGCATGTCTCCATCTACCGTTATTCATAATGTGGTCTATCTGGTTTCTGTCCCGACCATTTGGTGATTCCCATGTTAATTTGTGAATTTCTTTGTGTGGGGAAAAGTGTTCCTCCAATGACCAGGATGTTAATGCTACAGAAACTTATTAATTTATCCCCATTTTCGTTTGCTGTTCCGCTGCCGCATTTCCCCATTACTCTTTCATTATATGTATTGTGTGTTCCAACTTTTGCATTGAGTTCTCCCATTACTATGATAAGATCATTTCTAGGTGTGTCTTCCATTTCTTTCTGCAGTTGTTGATAGAATTCATCCTTGACCTCGTCATCGCTGTCATTCGTTCGTTTTTTTGGTTTAAAAATCCTACAGGATGAAGTAACCAATCCCATGCCCAACTCTCCTTAGTCTCTTTATAACACGCATGGTAAGTTACAATGTTGTCAATGTACAATCTACATATAGATACATAACAATGATAGTAAACATACACAGTACTTCCACTACACGTGATGGAGTTAACAGTAGGACAGTACAACGGGCTCGTAACTAACTGGGAGGCCACACAAGCAGTGGAGACACAGAATAAAGAAGACTTAAATAGCAACTATCTCTTTATTAAAATAATGATAACTTGGCCAAATGTTGTCAGTGAGATACAAAATACATGCATGCTACCACTGTAAATCATAAGACAGATATACACTATGAAAAAAAACCTCACGGTCCGATCTAACCACCACTCACTATAGTGGATAATGAGGCAAGCTACAGTATCACATAATAATGAATTCACTGAATTACCCACGATGCAAGAATCGACCAACAGCGTACACTATTGTCAAGATAGGATAACTAAGTAGTTCTCCGTCACAAATAAACCAGGACTAATCAACTTAATGGCAAATAACGCTGTCCTACAGTAATATGGCCAGAATTTTTTGTAACAAAAGTACCTGCTTCAAGACACATCAGCACAGAATGGCGACTATTGAGTAAGTCACGAATGGCTTTCTTTTCCGCCAAAATTCAAGCCGGGCACGTGTACATCACCTGATCAGTCGTTTAAGCCATAACTCGGCCTATCGAGTTTAAAACGGCAGTAAAAAATGTGCCATGACAAATGTCATATGGCGCTGTTTAACTCTTTCAGTCCCAAGCAAAAAAGTGGGTTTGGCCCATGCAAAAATGGCCACCCCAGTGCGTTTTTATTGTTGTTGTTTGGAAATAATTTTTTTAAATGTTCATATGCATAAATAACTTTGTTGTTGTATATGAAACTGAAGGTAATTGGATGTACTTTACTCTTGTGCTACAAGTATAAAAGCTTTCATTGAAAAATGATTAGTTATTCAAGGTAAAATGGAGGATATGCGTTAAAAAAATGATTAGTTATTCAAGGTAAAATGGAGGATATGCACTTAAAAAAATCGCTTTAAAAAATCTAAAATAAATATCTCAAAACAGAAACATGTTCACTCTTAAACACGTGCGGTATTTAAAAGAATGTACTTGCAGTCAGAAATGACGTTTTGGGTGGTTTGTGGGTAGTTATAATTAGAAACAGTCTCAAACAGAGGCACATATACTAAAGGCTTTTTAAAGTCGATTGGGCCAAGCGCGTCTAACCCCTGAGCCTTTATAAAGTCGATTGGGACTTAAAGAGTTAACATACTTAATCAAATAGCCGGTGCCGGTGCTTTGAAGAATAAAAACCAACAAATTTTTGTTCTCATTATTCATCTATCTAAAACTAACACCCAAGAAATTACAGAATTTCATAAATGGGTGCTTGCGTAGAATTGACGATCTGATGGAGCCACACTAGTGTAATGGTAACCACACTGCGCTGGCGATCGGGTGATCCAGGTTCAAACCCGGGCGAGAACATCTGAAAGAGTGTCGTCGACCGGGATTTGGACTGGATTAATTCGAGCCCTGGCAAGTACATTTGAAGGAGTGTCGTCAACCAGGGACTGGAATAACCTGAACGGCTCCGGAGCCAACCCAGCCCTAATGGGTACTCTCCGAAGACGGCGAGTATCTGCCTGACTGGCGAGAGGACACCTGTCAGCATACAGGGAAAATAGGATACTCACGTAAAATCAGTCTCAGGTTAGACATACTAACCTGAAATTTTGAGTAATAACGGGCGTACGCAAAAAAAAAAAAAAAGACGATCTGAAATACTATGACAAGGTCACCAATGTGGAATTGATGACAAAAGGCCAGACAGGTGTCAGTGGAACCAGAGATGAGAAGAAGTCACACACTGAGGAAATGATAGCACTGATAGCATTACCAGACAGTTTCTTCTTCTGGAATCCCCAGTGTAAGAGCAGTAGAGGTTGACCAAAAAATACATGGAGAAGAGAACTGGAGATAAAAAGGAACATGATGAGAAAGACATAGATAGACCTTGAGCTGACGGTACACAACAGGAAGACCTGGCATGAGTTTATTGAAGGCCTATGCTCCTTGGTGAGCTGAAGGATTATAAATGAATGAACTAATCTAACCAGAGCAGCATTGTTGAGGATTGTTGCATGGTCGGCGAGCATTTTGGTTTGAACCCGATTCAGATGGTTGCACCATGAAACACCTCACTAGACCGAAGTGAAATAGTTCGCGTGTGGCGATTCATGACGCGTTAGACTTAGTTACAGAGTCTTTTGTGTGGCCTTCGAGCCTTATGGCCGTGTTTAGAATATGTGGCATGGCCACTGACTTATGATAGTGTAGAACTATAAAAGTATATTATGGTAGTGTGAAGCTGGTAAAATAAATAAATAAAGAATCTGTAAGGACCATTGAGTCCGAAGATATAAGTTGGTATTATATTAACCGCAACAATTTATTAGTAGCGTAAGTCGTGAAATGCGAAACGCAGTTACAATATAAAAGTATTTCAAGTATTTGATTACAAGATATTGAACATTAATGGAAACGGTAAACTAACAGACGTGTAATGTCTGATTGTCTGTGGACTCTAAGATTGTGCTATATCAAGTGTTCTTCAATGTAATAACATATTATTGTCATGATGGAAAGTTGTGTGATGATTAAATTATTGTAAGTCATCAAACGAGACTTGTTAAATGAAAAAACGTTCCATAGTTCCAGTTTCAAATGTTGTAAGCATGTTTTTACCGTTAACCTTCAAGGTCGGTTATGAACGAGAACACTTCAATACCAGCTGCTAATAATAGCAAGAGACAAACACTATCATTCTTTAATACAAAGTTTAATGAAGAAACACTGAAATGAGAATCATAAAATAACGTAGATAACCCAAGGTTGCAGCAGAAAGATACTCCGTGATGGCAGAACAGATAAATTTAAAATACATGAAATGAAACGTAATATAAGCCCAATTATCAAAATCTAAAAGCTGCAACAAGCATATTTTTTTTTTTTTTAAGTAAAAAACTAAAACATCAAAGAAGCTTGATTTTCCATGAATACTTTACCCAGAAATCTGATGATCAAGTCTCTCCTGGGAGAAAGTGGTAGTGAGTATGACAACTCGCTGAAAATGTTGCTGTCTGATCCAGTCTGACAACCAATCAGCATATTCTTTTCTTCGACCCTAAAAGAGATGAAGATGTGTCATTCACAGAGGTTCATGATGAAAATGTGTGATTCAGAGTTGACAGATGAAAATGTGTGATTCAGAGTTGACAGATGAAAATGTGTGATTCAGAGTTGACAGATGAAAATGCATAATTCACAGAGGTTGGCTATGAAAATGTGAGATTCACAGTGGTTCACTCTGAAAATGCAGGGTTCACAGAGGTTCATGATGACATGGTGTGATTCAGAGGTTCGCTATGAAAATTTGTAATTCACAGAGGATCACTGTGAAAATGTGTCATTCGCTAAGGTTCACTGCGAAAATGTGTTATTCGCTATGGTTCACTGTGAAAATGTGTGATGCACATAGGTTCACTATGAAAATTTGTAATTCACATAGGTTCACTATGAAAATTTGTAATTCACATAGGTTCACTATGAAAATTTGTAATTCATAGAGGTTTACTATGAAAATGTGACTCACAGAGCTTCACTGTGAACATCTGCGGTTCACAGAGATTCTCTAGAGAAGGTTAGTCACTTGAATGTTTTCACTTCAGTTTTCTTTCAATCATGAAATAATACAATACAGAGTCAAACACACAGGTTGTATGTCAAATCTTCATTTCACATTTTCACAGGTGAAACTATAAATATTAAATGCACAGGTTAAATAAATAGGCTAGAGTAACAATTGTAGCAGTAATAAATCACTGAATCTGATTTAATTTTCTTGATCTCACTGAATCTCTGTTTAACATAAGATGATAGGAAACTCTACACACAGCGATACAACAGGAAGCAATCTGATCATCAGAAGAATGTCCCCCTGTCGATCAAGTGTTTTAGCCCCTTAATCTCCTTTACACTCTAAGTGGGGCAGGCCCAATTGGGTCATGACTCCCAAGTGTCAGCCTCCTGTTGTCTTGTGCAGAGAATTGAACCCACTTCACCTTGGTTGCAGCTTTCAACTTCACTCCTGTTTTGTGCCAGCTGGAGGTAATTGAGAAGGTAACCCCTATGTTGAAAACGAATTACTGTCCCAAGCTCCATAGTCCCTTGCGGTTGTTCAACAGCCAGCACAATGCCCTCTCCGCAGTTTTGCTGAGCCTCTTAAGTGCCCTTGTTCTTGACAGTTAAACACAGGTCATCTTTGACTTGGTAAGTCATCATCAGCATAAGCTTTCAGCCCTCTGTGGAGCACAGACCTTCAACAAATTCATGTTGAGCCTTCCTGTGCTGTGCCAGCCCTTTTCAAAGTCTTTCCATGTCTTCTTGATTGCTTTAATGTCTTCCTCACGTTCCCTTGTCCATGTGTTTTTAGGTTCCATCCATCCTTACTTCCCTGGTTTAATTTTGGTTTTAAGGACCATTTTCATTGTGCACGGAAAACTCCATCAGTGCTCCGATCTCCTCCCTTAGATCACACAAAGAGGATCTCAGCACAGTGCACAAACTCTGTAGCACCGGTGAGAATCCCAGTGTTTGTATACAAGAATCACACATTCTATAACTATTTTTGTGGTGGGTAGGTTTCTAATTATTTATTTTTTATTTTGCCAGGGCAGCAGCCTGATAGGCCTACTCTTTACGATTTTTAACTGCCGAGCGATTTTTAGCATGCACAACTTGCACAAGGGACCTCCTATTTTTCCGCCTTATCCGAGAAGGCTAGGCATCCGATCTGACTACCCAGGATACCAGTGGGGAGTTTGAAATCATTAGAACCGTTGGTTCTGAAAAAAAATATTTGCATAAATTATATTCTCTCAACTGGGAATGGGACCTGGTACCTCTAGAATTCAAGGCGGATGCCACACCTCTTAGACCCCACAATAAGAACTGCCCTGTAACACTCAGCTGGTTTCCTCAATGTGTATCCCATCTGATGCAAACACTTTTCCTCACTTCATGTTCTCATGGTATTTGTCTGTTTCTTCCGATCAGTTCTGCATTGGTAATCTTGTCATACCATCTCAATCCTTCTATTCTGCTCAAGTATCAAACCAAGAAAATTCGCAGCTTCCTGGGTGTTGCCCGTGCTGCTATCCATTTTTGGCAATATCTGTCCCATTATTGTTTTTTTTTTTCATAACCCTCCACTCCCAAAGGAGCATAGGCCTTCAACAAACACATGCCAAGTCCTCCTGTCACGTGCCATCATCTCAAGTTCTTTCCATGTTCTCCTCATCATTTTCACCTCTGTTTCCAACTCTCTTCTCCATGTACTTCTTGGTCTTCCTCTGCCTCTCTTGCCCTGGGGGTTCCAGAACAAGGACTGCCTTGTAATGCTATCAACAGGTTTCCTCAGTGTGTGTCCTATCCATCGCCATCGTCTTCTTCTCATCTCTTGTTCCACTGGCACTTGTCCAGTTCTTGTCATCAGTTCCACATTGGTAACCTTGTCATACCATTTTAATCCCTCTATTCTACGCAAGCACCCATTTATGAAAGTCTGTAGCTTTTTGGTTGTTGTCTTTGTTGTTCTCCATGTCTCCGAGCCATACAATAGGACTGACTTCACATTTGAGTTGAAGATTCTTATTTTCGTGTTGGATCCTATTTCTCTTGATCTCCATATATTTCCCAATGCAATGAAAGCTCCTCTTGCTTTTTGTATTCTTATTTTGATATCGCTGTCTGTCCCTCCAACTTTGTCTATATTACTGCCAAGATATGTGTATGATTCTACATCTTGTATTGGCGTCTCTTCAAGTTCAACCCTGTTTTCATTACCTGCATTTATTCTCATTATTTTTGTCTTTTCCCTGTGTATTTTCAGACCCAATTGCTGTGACCTCTCATCGAGTGTTTTCAATTTGTCCTGCATCTGATTACGGTTATGGGACAGGAGAGCCAAATCATCAGCAAAATCCAGATCATCCAACTGCTTAGTCAGAGTCCACTGGATTCCATTTCTGTTGTGTGTTGTCGATGATCTCATAACCCAATCTATTGCCAGCAAGAAAAGAAATGGAGACAAGAGGCATCCCTGTCGCACTCCTGTTCTTATCCCAAATGGTTCTGTAAGCTGTCCTTCATGAAGAACTCTGCACGTCATGTCTTCATAGGTTTTCTTTATTAAATTAGTGATTTTCAGGGGAACTCCATAATGCCTCATCAATTTCCAAAGTGATTCTCTGTCCACACTGTCAAATGCTTTTTCGTAGTCCACAAATCCGATGTATAGTGGTGAATTCCATTCCAGACTTTGTTCAACTATTATTCTCAAAGTGGCTATCTGGTCTGTACATGATCTGTTTTGTCGAAAACCTGCTTGTTCATCTCTCAATTTCTTGTCTATGGACTCCTTTAATCTCTCAAGGATAATCCTGTTCAATACCTTTCCTGGCACTGATAGTAACATTATTCCTCTATATTTGTGCACTCTTGTAGATTTCCCTTCTTAGGCAACTTAACCAGATATCCTTCCTTCCATTCTGCTGGTATCTCTTCTTTTTCCCAGACTTTACCAAGTAATTTATATAACATCTCTGTAGCCGTGTCGATATCTGCATTATTGTTAAATTCACATTATCTCTTCTTCTTCTTCTTTGGTAAGTTGGCCGCTGACTAAGAAAGCAATAAGTGACCATCAAGCATGGTGGCATCTTGTAGGGCAGCAACAAACTGTCTCCACTTTCCTCAGTTGGCAGCCATAATTCGTTTGGTGCCCCAGCTCTGGTTCACACCCCACATCTCTTCCTTCACAGTTCTCCAACAGGCAGCTTCTGGCCAGGCTTGCTTTCGTTTTCCTTCCAGAGTCCACAGCATGGTAGCTCTAGTGATGGCATCAGGGTCTCCTCCAAGGACGTGACCAACCCAAGCCCAGCGCCCACCCTCTATGATAGCTTACACATCTTCCCGGTGGCCCAGAGTCAGCAGTTCCCAGTGGGCAATGGTATTAGGCTAGAAAATTTGAAGAACTTTCCCTAGGCAGGCTGTGTGGAAAGAGGTCAGCCTGGACATCTCCCTCTCTGCCAATCTCCAGCATTCCGCACCTCTCAGGAGTACAGAAACCACACAGCTCACACATTATATACAATTCTAAATAAATCTCTTTGTATATCATAGCTTACTATTATTCTTCCTTACTTACTTAATCGTTCCTCTTCTACCGTGAGATGTAGAGATTTGGAAGAGAGAGCGCCATACTATCCTATCAGCTGTCTTCCTCCTAGCCTTGTTCCATTCTAGTCCTCGGTCCTTCAAAGATTGTCTAATATTGTCCTCCCAGCGGACTCTGGGTTGTCCTGGAGGTCTTGATCCCTGGCTCTTAGTTTCCCATGCTTGCGGTGGTAGCTGATCTTCTCTCATTCTGCAGACATGGCCAAACCATCTTTGTTGGGACTGTTCTACTTGGGTCTGCAGGGGGTGGGATTTTAGGCCTTGACGTATCGTCTGGTTGCGGACCTTTCTCTTCTTGTTACTTCAACCACCTTCCTCAGATACCTCATTTCTGAGGTTTAGATCTGACTTTACTTTTATTCTAATGGTCTTGAATTGTCATCATCATCATTTCCATTCCTTATGAAGCATGGGACATCCACTGCAACTAGCATCTTGTAGGAGAGGTAAAACTAAAGGTAGTCTCATAACAGAAGCAGTTGACGGGGAATGAAGTGTTGGAGATTTCACTATACTAGGTCCAGTTTAATAAGGTGGGTGTGACCAGTTCCTTTCTTTGCCACCTTTGCCTTCCCTAACTCAACCAGAGAGTCAGGTACCCATTTACAGTTGGCAAGACTGAAGCGCGACAGGACCAAATTTTGAACCTGGAAGCTGGTAACTTTACCACAAGAGGCAAGTGATCTAACCATTCTGTGCAAGAAGATTGCACCAAAGCGTTCATGCACTTTTGTAGCCGAGGTTTCTGTAGCCATTTATTTTACATTATGAGGTTGCCAACCTCATATTAGTTGCCTCTGACAACGTACAAGAATGTCCATAGTTCAATCCAACCAGCAGATTTAAAATACTGCTTGAACGTGTTTCTAATAGTGTTTGAGTTTTCAATTAACAATTTCTCAAAATGTAAAAAGAGTGACTGTATATACATATAAACACATATTGAACATACTTATACGTATTCATTAATTTATAACAAACCTTTATAATTGGTGCTCTCTGCTGTACGACTACAATCTTGGCCCCTGAACTCTCAAAAACTAAAGAAAAAGTTAAAAGAAACATAAGAACTGCAATACTTACAATGCATTATGTACAATCTACACATGCTACACTGACATAGCAATGGGTACCAAAGAGAACTTTTCTGATGATCAGATAGCCTCCTGTTACAGTGCTCTGGATAGAATTTCCTATCATTGAGCACTATACACATAAGAGCCCATAACAATAAGGAACCAGAAGCTAGAACAGACAGACACATTTACATACCTAAAATGAACAGTAACACCAGATGGCAGAACTATCAAAGACGTCATCAACAGAATGAATAAAGCGAGGACAGCCTTTGCTAGTCTAAACAACATCTGGAAGTATTCTCAGTACAGCACAAACACAAAATTAAGATTAAATGAGAGCTATGTACTTTCTATGCTTTTCTATGGCGTGGAATGCTGGAGAGTAACACAGAAAGAAATGTAAAAATTGCCCTGTTTCCACACAATCTGCCTAAGCAAAATTCTCCAAATCTTTTGGCCGAATAATACCTACTACTACTTAGTCATTCCCCTTCTACCGTGAGGTGTAGAGGTTTGGAAGAGAGGGCGCCAGACTATCCTATCGGCTGTCTTCCTCCTGGCCTGGTTCCATTCTAGTCCTCTGCCCTTCAGAGATTGTCTAATGTTGTCCTCCTAGCAGACTCTGGGTCGTCCTGGAGGTCTGGATCCCTGGCTCTTAGCCTCCTATACCTGCCGTAGCAGCTGATCTTCTCGTATTCTGCAGACACAGCTAAACCATCTTAGTTGGGACTGTTCTACTTGGGTCTGAAGGGGGTGGAATTTTAGGCCTTGACGTATCATCTGGTTGCGGACCATGTCTCTTCTTGTTACTTCAACCACCTTCCTCAGATACCTCATTTCTGAGGTTTGGATCTGGCTTTTGTGGGTTGTAGTCATTGCCCATGACTCACATCCATACGTCAAGAATGGGACATAGGTGGAGCAGTGTACAGCCATCTTCATTTTCTTGCCAACTTCTCTATTGCTGAGGCAATTTATGGTCTGAAAGTCTCCCAGCTGCGGCTCTTCGGGTAGCCAAGTCTTCTTTCATGCCTCCATTCGTGTCTATGACAGCTCCGAGGTATTTAAAGTGATTGACCTGCTCCAGGACCTGTTCTCACAGCTTAATCTGATGCCTTCTGTCCTCTCAATATCACCATGGTTTTTGTTTTGGAGCTGCTGATGACCATCCCTTTCTGCAAATTTTTGGGCTGAAAACCATCACCAACCATGAACTGCTTACTCTGAGTAATCAAAAAGATTTGCACATCATCATAGCAGGAAGGCACTGGAATTTGGTTAGCCATGTCCTCAGATGACACCCCAACACCATCCCCAATGCTGTTATGCTATAGACCCCACAAGAATGTAAATGAAAGGCCAATTTAAAAAAAAACTTTTTAGTGATGACCTGTGGAGATCAAGATAAAAAGTATGAACCAGAGTAGAAAGATGGCCACAGACCAAGCAAAGTGGACAGAGTTTGTTACTGACCTACAAGACATCACTAGGTGTGATGGTCACAGATTGTTTTGTTAGTATGCGGCTACAGATCCAAGAAGAATGTTAAGGCATGCAGAAAGAATAAGAAACAAAACTGAATGCATCAGATGACAATGACTGTTAAGAACATGGCTTAGATGGTTTGGAAAAAAAACGAGGTAAAAACACAGGAGTGGGGAAAATTGTGACTGTATTAGAAATCCTCAAGGAACTCAGAATAGGGTAGATAAGCTACTGTTAAGATGTACAAGAGAGACCAACACAAAATAAAACTTTCACAATTTACAGCTTGTTATGATCTCATCATTTCTCTATTTGTTCCACGTTGAGCATGGGGGACCACCACTTCAGCTGGTCCCCTGGCAGGAAGCCTGTATCAAAACATGTATGTGCGCTTGCATCTGTGGTTTCTGTAGTAATTAGTTTTACATGATGAAGTTCATTCATTATAATCATTTTTCTTTGTGCTGCTAACAGAGCATAGAGCCACCACTCAGCTTGTCCCACTGCAGAAAGCTGTCACCAAACATTTATACGCTCTTGTAGAGGTGGTTTCTGTGTCAAGTTCTTTTACGTGATGAGGTTGCCAGCCCCATGCCCAACCTCATATTAGTCACCTTGTAACGACATGCCTGAGGGTGCAGTTGCCTGGGAACAACACAAGAGACATTCTGTTATTTAATACCAACACCAAAAAACGTACCTTCACAACTGGTAGTTATTCTATACGAGGTAGAATCATCATCAGCGTACGGGTTGTTGCCCACAACAGGAAGCAGACAAGGGTGCAACACGTACCCAACACGCTCCATACCTAACGTTGAGATAATCAGATCTGCTACCAGCTGTCCTACGTTTCCAACTGACACTGTCGGCTTAGCAAAATAATAAACACAAGAAATTAGATGCTGATGCATGTTAAGCTACCTTTAGGGGCATCTGCAGGTCTCTGTGGATATAGTTGGTTTGGTTTGAAGGATTATCTTCATTGCACATGGACTACTCCATCAGTGCTCCGATCTCCTCCCTTAGATCACACAGGGAGGATCTCAGCACAGTGCACGAACTCCATAGCACCGGCGAGAATCCCAATGTGTGTATATAGGAATCACACATTCTATAAATATTTCTGTGGTGGGTAGGTTTCTAATTTTTAAATTTTGCAGGGCAGCGGCCTGATAGGCCTATTCTTTATGATTTCCAACTGCCGGGGGATTTTTAATGGGACGTCCTATTTTTTCGCCCCTATCCGAGGAAGGCTAGGCATCCAATCTCACTACCCAGGAGACCAGGGGGGAGTATGACATCATTAGGACCACTGGTTCTGAAAAAAAATTTCCATAAATTAAATTCCCTCAACTGGGAATCGAACCCGGTACCTCTAGAACTCTTGTGGATATAAAGAAAGAATAGAACCACTATTCTATCTGGCATATAATACAAGGTGATTAATATACGGCCGTGCACGGGCTGGCAACCTCACCACATAAAACATATGGCTACATAAACCACAACTGTAAGAACACACAAACTGCTTTGGTGCAGGCTACGTGCACAAGGGCCAACTGCAGTGGTAGACCTGTGTTCCTTAAGGAGAATGATGACAACAAAAGTTGATGTGCAATTGGAAATTGATCTGCCTGCTTGATGATAGTCGTGCGGTAGCTGCTGGTTGTTGTTTTTTTTATTTAGCACTCGTCAGATTCCACAACTTGCTTGAGTCCTTATCCATGTTGAGACTGCTGGTCTTCTGGTGCCAGCTCCTTTGGATTTCAGCTGTCTTGTGTTCATTAAAAGCATGTTTTATACTGTTGTGCCTCTGGATGTTTTCTACTGTGGGATTTTGCTGCATAGTTTCCTGTGCTTTATTTAGATTATTTTGGAGTTTTTCCAGGCTGTCACTCCAGTAGGGCTTGTAGTCTCGTCGTTTACCTCGTGGAATAGACTTCTTTGCTGCTTGGATGATTGTCTCACTGATAATGGAAATGTTTTTATTTATGCTGTTTGAGTGGGTTATGTTCTGACAGAGTTTATCGACCTGCAGATGTAACATGACTTCAAAATGAATGCAGAAGAAGAAGAACGTCTGTTTGCTGAGCTTTGTGACAGTTTTATTTTTCTTGAGATTACTTTATTATAGCAGAACTGCTTTCAACTATTTGTGTTTTCCTTTATTTCATCATTCACTTCTTCCTTTCATTTCTTCTTCCGGGACCCAAAGACGTGGCAATAGAGAATGCAGTCAGCGACCCATAGCTTGACTGCTTGCATCAGGGTCAGCGAACCAGAGCTGACCAAGATCTGTGCTACTCCTGCCTTCCCTCCTCTACTTTAGTCTGACTTCCAAGCCATTTAGAAAATAGAGCCTAAGCATCTTACACATGTGGTTGTCATAGTAAAATAAAAGAGTGAATAGTTATTCACTACATAGAACATTAAAGTGACCACAAGATTAGACAGATATTAACATCCAAACAAACAACCAACAAATTAAACATGAATTATATACACATATTCACTCTTCATTACATGCATGGTGGCATATCTGGAGTCATCTTTATATGACCACCAGCTATGCACAATGCTACAATAAACATTTGTGGAAGTGAACCTGTCTGTGAGGCTAATTACACCTTCATTGACTCTTGAAATCATCCACACACTTCCAGGGATTCCCCCTGTGGTGAAACTTGTTGAGAACCCAGCATTGCACACTAAGCTTGTAGAAGTCACTTGAGCCCCAGGTGTAATTCTTTGGCTTTGACCTGATTGACTGCATGCAGGAGGATCTCACTATGGACCCAGTGATAGGCAGGGGAAGCTGAGAAATGGCTCTGTGCCGGACGTGACAAATTCTTGGGAGAGCGCAGAACCAGAGCATAGTATTTTAGCTCTGCATAGTTGGAGAGCCCCCTTGGATGGCAGGGAATGCACAGTATGCCACATGCTTCTTACTCCTAGCTTGGGACCAGATGTGACAATCCTTTAAATGCAAGCCAAGTTGAAGAAACTGGCGCTCTTGACTTCAACTCAGCACATTTCGGAATGGCAGAAAAGTCACAGGAAAAGCCTAGATCTACAATGTAGATAATATCAAGGAGTCTTCAACTTGGTATTGACTGCTCAGCAGCCCTAGTTAAAACAACAACTCTTTATTACATTATGGTGGAGAAATATGGACAATGTACAAGGAATTGGAAGAAATAATTGGGGTCTCTGACATGTGGATATATACAGGGTGATTGAAAAGTCTCTCAATATTTTTAAATTTCTATATTCTCACTTGTATCTAATGGGTATAAATGAAATTAATGTAAAAACAAGGAGTAATAACTGCCATTTGACTTTTACTTTCAGAAACAAAACAAAATAAAATCTAACAATAAATTGACATGACAAGAACGGGCAAAAATTGCTGCCCGCTATAAATGGTCATGTGTTGAATAAGGAGTGGCTTTTAAATCACCCATAGATATGTAAACAAATTCTGGAGGTCTGACCAAGAAGCCGGTCAGAGTTGGAACGGAGATGTCCACACACACAAAAATGGATGAACAGCATATTCTTCTTCTACACGGTTTGCTTTCATTTAACCATATCTATTTCTCTCATAAAGTTGCCAGTCTGTCTCAGACTTCTCTTACAGCTCTTGTATAACCACATATATTTCTCTTATGGTTGAAATGAAAAACACTGAGCCGTCTGTTCGATGTAACATTAAAAAAGAATTCAGAGATGCAGTAAAATGGGGTTATATATTCTAACCCTAGCCTTAATCATAACCCCATCACCGTTGGCGATTTACTAGGATGACATCACAGCTCTAGTATAACCACATCTATTTCTGTTATAAAGTCGTTGGTCTGTCTCAGTGCTCTTGTGTAACTACATATAGGCCTAGGTACTTCTCTCATAAAGTTGCCGGTCTGTCTCAGGCTTCTCTCATTACGATACAGTTTCTCCTCCAAAGTAGTTGGTAACGACTATTCAGACTCGCAGTAACAAAGAATAAGGGTTATGAATCCTAAAGCTAACCGTAATGCTTTTTTTGGATGGTACCGAGGAACATGTCCCACTGTGGTTCATTTCAACGGACAATTGGATGACTTACCAGTATCAACGTAAAGTCTTTCCAGTCATGCTTACTATCTGAGGACGGAATAAACATTATACAGCTACACTTTCTGCTGTAAAAATGTAGAAACGACCGTCCTGATGGGACAACCCAAATGGAACCAAATGTGTATTTTATAACGGTAAGTCACACTTCGATTCTACTTTCTGTTTTGTAATGAGACAGCAAACTCCGGCGGCTGAAATCAAGACAAACCAAAATAGTCGAGCTCTCCTATTTGAGAAAAGAACAAAAAATGCCGCATGTTCAATACACTAGAAGAAACAAAGTTACTTTCTTTTATTTATTTATTTATTTATTTATTTATGTATTTTAATATTTCTCTTTCTTTTAGCTAATGCACACAGATTGAAGATGATAGAACAAAAATAAATAACAAGAAAAGAAACGTTGTGAAACTCAGTTTTACGAATGAACAATTCAATCAAAACACGGGACGAATCGGGAAAACCCAAAGTGGTCACCCTAGTCGATCAAGTGTTTCGGCCCTTCATTCTCCTTTGCACTCTAAGGGCGCGGGCCCATTTTGGTCATGACTCCCGAGTGTCAGCCTCCTGTTGTCTTGTGCAGAGAATTTAACTCATGAGGTTGCAGTCTAGGTTGCAGCCTTCAACTTCACTCCTGTTTTTTTCAGCCAGGTGGGGGCAATTGTGAAAGAAACCCCTATGTTGAAAATAAATTACTGTCCTGAATTTCATATCCCGTTGTGGTTGTTCCACAGCCAGCACGATGTCCTTTCCGCAGTTTCACTGAGCCTCTTACGTGCCCTTGTTTTTGACTGTCCTTTCAAACCCAACAGCTTCAGTTGATCATACACTCTTGTGTAAATAATAAACAGTTATTGTCATTGTTGAACAGAATCAACATCGTTGCACGCCAGGCAAACCCATTGGTGCTTAGCCCCCATCAGCAAATGTAGAAGGGTATGAATGCTAATAGTTCCTGTTGCGCGACGGATGCATTTTCTCATGCGTCCA
Source organism: Oreohelix idahoensis (assembly GCA_024509875.1). Classification (NCBI taxonomy): domain Eukaryota; kingdom Metazoa; phylum Mollusca; class Gastropoda; order Stylommatophora; family Oreohelicidae; genus Oreohelix; species Oreohelix idahoensis. The sequence continues at coordinate 66,258 of JAMPIV010014672.1, read as the reverse complement.
TCCCTGCTAGCCTTACGTGTGATGCCAAATTCCAGCAATCTTAACCTTGGTGTTTCATGTATTACAGTGTCGAATGCCACGTGACGTTCGGGATCACCCTGCGTCAGCCATGGTCACAAACAGGAAACAATAATGAGAAACATTGAAACGCTAAACAGATGTACATAGATAGATAGATAGATAGATAGATAGATAGATAGATAGATAGATAGATAGATAGATAGATAGATAGATAGATAGATAGATAGATAGATAGATAGATAGATAGATAGATAGATAGATAGATAGATAGATAGATAGATAGATAGATAGATAGATAGATAGATAGATAGATAGATAGATAGATAGATAGATAGATAGATAGATAGATAGATAGATAGATAGATAGATAGATAGATAGATCACAGGCTGACAAATGTGAGAAGAAAGAGCTGGTTTTCGGCAAAAACAGATCCTGCTCATACTACATATTCCCCATAGCTCACACTTCACAGAGCAGAGCGTAGGAATGAATTTACCACTTCACTTTGGATTTGTAGATAATGAAAAGGCCAACGACAGTTTAAACAGAGAATTGCTTTTTAATTTAACGAGGAAAACTTGAAGTACGGTACTGTACACAATTCATAAAGAAGGACAACATAAAGAACCCTTGAAATAAGAAATGGGGTCGGTAGGGATGCCTCTTGTCACCTTTTCTTCGTATTAGCTACAGATTTGATTATGAAAACAACAACATCAGTGGACAGAAATGGGCTTCCTAGATTTTGCCAACGAAGTGACTCATTTATCCTGGAACCGAATACAAAACAAAATGAGAATCCTTGATATGAGGTCAGTGAATCTGGATTTGAAAATACACAGAGAAGTTTTAACCATTATGCCAATTTTTGCGACAAATGATAACCGAAACGCACTTGGAGAAACACCCCTACATGACATGGGGATGCGTGGACCCATATCTTAGCAGTAACAAAGACAAAGCTGGAGGAGCACTCGTTGATATAAAAATAAATTACAAAAGGCAAGATGAGTTAATTACATTTGGGAATGTATGAATATCAAATCAGGTTTTTAAAAAAAATAACATGTTGCCTCGTTTTGGCGAGGCGCGTCCCATTCAACCTAGCCGGTTATATTAGGGCGCATGTCCAAATATAAAAGACATTTAGGTCTGAAGAATTAGTTATCAAATATTACATAAGATAAGGAATAGTCAACTCAAACGTAAAGACAGTCCTACTGTATGGCTCAGAAACACGGTGAACAACACAACGGAAAACCAAAAAGCTTGCTTGGCGTTTCTGTTTGATTTTGTTTGGTTTTATCTCGTTTTTATTTGTTTGGGTTTTGTGTTTTTTTAACATACAAGCATAATTGGTAATTGTGATTTGACCTGTTTACAATGATTTGACAGGTATGGTGCCATTTCCCATATCGGCAGTTGTTCATATTATTTGGAATTGAAAACTTCTTCTTCTTCTTCGTTCACCCTCAGATGTCAACTTGAATAAGTTCAAAGAAAGCAGTGGTCAGCCTGAGGCTGTTGATATCTCCGTAGATCTTCTCCAGGAATAGTACTGGTGATGGCCATATGCGTCTTCTCTTCTCCTCATATGTTGGGCACCTCTGAAGCAGGTGTTCGGCAGTCATTTTACCAGTGCCACAGTCACACTCATCCGTAGTTCCTATCTTTAATTTGTTGAACAGATGGTATCTCAATCTGTTATGACCAGTGCGAAGTCTGAAGATTACCACTTGTTCACTTCTGCTGAGCTGGTAATACGGATCATTTTTTGTGTGGCCTGGATGCTCTTCTTCCCACTTGTGCCTGTATCTGCGCTTGATAAAACTCTTGGACTCCTCATAGGTTATATTTGTGTCCAGCTGGGGAAGTTTTCCCCCTTCCTTTGCCAATCTGTCAGCCTCTTCATTTCCAGGGATGTTGCAGTGAGAAGGGATCCACTGTATCACAACTCTTTTGTATTGCTGACATAGTCTGTGAAGTGTTACTCTTAGGTCATCCAGTTCAGCATTTATTTGACTTTTCAGTGCTGTAATCACTGACAGCGCATCTGAGAAGATAACTATTGGTCTCTCTGAGATTTTTTCTGTCATTAGAATTTCTGATGCAGTTTTTTTGGCCTCTGCCTCTGCTCTGAAGTTAGTTGAAAAATTCCCTGTTGCGACTGCTATCTTTTTTTTTTTGAAGATGGAATTGAAAACAATATATATCGTAATTATAACCCATCAGAGGTTGAACGGGATATTTTTCATCATTTATTTAAAAAAAAAAAAGCTACAAACTTTCATAAATGTTTGCTTGCACAGAAGACAGTTATTAAAATGACCCATAACTCCGCCTATGCCGGTCCCAAGCCCGGATGAAAAAGGAGGATGGCGGCCTGCATGGAGGCCGTAAGAAGGCAGCCCCTCCACCATGCAAAGGCACAACAGGCCAATCACCTGTTTGTCTTAAAACCTGATTATGTGAAACGTAAGAGAGAAAACCGGACTGATTCTAAAGGCGACGAACTGGAACGGACTACGGAACTTATGGAACTTGGAACACAAGAAGTATAAATGGGAAGGAAGAGGAGCTGGTGGAAGAGATGAGGAAAGCAAAACTAGAAATCCTGGCTATAACGGAAACAAAGAAAAAAGGACAAGGAGTCATGGATCTCGATGGCAACACGCTGCTCTACAGTGATGTACCCACATCTGAAAGAGCAAAAGGGGGCGTGGGTTGCATTGTGGCCAAAAATAAAAAAGATAGTATCAATGGATGGAACTTTGTCTCGGAGCGCATTATGGTTGTAAAACTAAAAGAAGGAGAAACCATAGTCAACCTGGTCATAGTGTATGGGCCAAATGAGGATGAGAGAGCAGAGGTCAAGGAGGAATTCTTCGAGCTGCTTCAAAGGACAGTGGATGACTGCCTAGATGAAGTTATCATGCTCGGAGATTTTAATGCCAGAGTTGGAAATGACCATGCTAGATGGGGTGGAGTTATCTGAAGATATGGAGAAGATACTCTCAATGACAATGGAAAACGACTCCTTAGATTCTGCAGTGAGCAGAATCTGATCATTACAAACACAAAGTTCCCCCATAAGCGCATACATGAATACACTAGATGTGAACCAACAAAGAATGAGAAGTCAGTGATCGACTATGCCATTGTTCGGAGAAGCTCATTCAAATATGTCCGAGATGCTAGAGTCTGGAGGGGGCCAGAGATTGGAAGTGATCACTACCTGCTAACAATCAAAAGAACAACTGAAAGAGTTGCTCAGCCTAGGAACTGCCCAACATCACGCAAGAAACCAAGTAAACGAGCGGGAGAAATGAGCATTAGGACCTACAAGCTGAGAGAGCCAGAAATTAAGACCAGATATCAGGGGCTTGACGCCACTAGGCGTAATGGCCACTGACTGCTTTGACGGTCGGTGGCTAAGGACGGAAGAAGAAGAAGAAAAGATCAGGGGCTTATTGCTGCAGCGGTGAGCGACACAGAAGAACGACCTGATGACTTGGAAACCCTCTACATTAATTTAAAGGATATCATAAAGACAGCTGCTGCAGAAGCATGCGGTGAAGTCCGACTTGGGAACAAGAGAAAGAGGACACCTTGGTGGACAGAGGAAGTCAAAGAGAAAATAAGAGAGAAGAAAATGGCATGGAAACAATACTTAGGAGCTAAAGACACAACAAGACAAATGGAAAAATATAGAGAATATGTGACACTCAGAACAGAAGCAAAGAATAAAGTGCTAGCAGCAAAACAGAAGTCCTGGGAAGAATTTGGAGAAAAGCTAGAAAAAGATGCACAAGAAAACCAGAAATTGTTCTATAAGACCCTAAAGAACATGAGGAAGGAAAAACAATGCCCTCTAAAATTTATAAAGGACAAGCAAGGCAAATAGCTTACTGCCCCGAAGGAAGTAATGGAAAGATGGAAAGAATATTTCTCAGAACTCCTGGATGGTGAGCATGGTGAAGCATCAGAAATGATAACCACTAGCACAGAAGAGGAAACCAATGGTGATGAAGATGACATAAAGATGGAAGAACTGAAGGCAGCACTGGAGAAAATCGAGATGGGCAAAGCAGCAGGGCATGATGGTATAACACCAGAAATGGTTAAGTACATGGGAGCATCAGGCGACCTACTACTCTTAAGGGTTTTACAGGCAGCGTGGTACAACAAGACCATACCAAAGGATTGAGAGATTGCCATCATAACACCAATTTTCAAAAAGGGTGACAATCGACAGTGTGGAAACCATAGAGGCATATCCCTTCTCAGTGTCCCTGGTAAAATCTACTCTAGAATCCTAGAGCAGAGACTCCGACGCCTAGCTGAGCCACAATTGGATGAGGTCCAGTGCGGATTCCGAGCAAACCGAAGTACTCAAGACCTAATCTTCACACTCAGACAGCTGAGTGAAAAGGCCCTTGAGTATAAGAGTGAGATCCATCTTTGTTTCATAGATCTGGAAAAGGCGTTTGACAGGGTCCCCTGGAACAAACTTTGGGACTGTTTGGCAAGGAAGAATATTCCAGCACCTCTGATTCATGCTATACAGAGCTTCTACAAGTCTTGCAGAAACTATGTGAGGACAGCAAACCATAAGTCAGAAGAGTTCAGGACCACCACTGGTGTAAGACAAAGTGATATCCTATCACCTTACCTTTTCATACTCCTCATGGATGATGTCATCAAGGCATGTAAGGAGAGAACAAGAAAGTATTCAGTGGGGTACTGGAAGATCAGACAGGTCTATATTTCGGAGCTGGCATTTGCTGATGATGTTGCCCTGATTGCTAAATCAGAGGCACATCTCCAATCCAACCTGCAAGTCTGGAAGGAAGAGCTGGAGAAGAGAGGGATGGCCATAAGCAGCTCTAAAACAAAATCCATGGTGATATCCCGAGAAGAAAGAAGACAGATTAAGCTGGGAGAACAGGTCCTGGAGCAGGTCGACCACTTTAAATACCTCGGAGCTATTATAGACCGAAAGGGGGGCATCAAAGAAGAGTTGGCCACTCGAAAAGCAGCAGCTGGGAGACTTTTTCAGGCCATAAATCGAGGATTCCTCAGCAAGAGAGAGGTTGGTAAGAAAACGAAGACGGCTGTATACAGATCCACCTATGTCCCAGTCTTGGCATATGGATGCGAGTCATGGGCAATGACTACAACCCACAAAAGCCAGATTCAAACCTCAGAAATGAGGTATCTGAGGAAAGTGGTTGAAGTAACAAGAAGAGACATGGTACGCAACCAGACGATACGTCAAGGCCTTAAATCCTACCCCCTGCAGACGCAAGTAGAACAGTCCCAATTAAGATGGTTTGGCCATGTCTGCAGAATGGGAGAAGATCGGCTACCACGACAAGCATGGGAAACAAAGAGCCAAGGATCCAGATCCCCAGGACGACCCAGAGTCCGCTGGGAGGACAACATTAGACAATCTTTGAAGGACCGAGGACTAGAATGGAACCAGACCAGGAGGAAGACAGCCGATAGGATAGCCTGGCGCTCTCTCTTCCAAACCTCTACACCTCACGGTAGAAGGGGAACGACTAAGTAAGTAAAATGACCCATGGCACTGATTGAAAGAACCAGGCAAATACAAGTGGATCAAGGGGTGAAGAAAAAAGATTGACATTAGATGGGTCACATCGAGAGGAAGCTAGCCAACAGCTTTGCAAAGCAGTCTTTGTTCTGGAATCTCCAAAGTAAGAGAAACGAACGGAGATACACGGAGAAAGGAATTAAAAATGAAAAAGAAACAGAAGGAATGAGGAAAGATTGCCGCAGTATAGGAATGCTTGTCATGAACTGGATAAAGGCTGTGCTCCACAGCCCAAGCAGTTGCGGGAAGTCACACTTACAATGAATGTCCTCATGCGAAAAATGATGATAACTATAAAGTGCGCAACTCCAACAGAACCTGCGCAAACTGTCTTGGGAACCACGGAGCAAGATACCGTGGCTGTCCGACCTTCTATGAAACAAAGGCCATACTGAAGGAATCTGTAACCAAAAACATCTCCTTCAGAGAAGCAAGAAACCGAGTGGCTTCAGGCGGCACTGGTAAACAAGAACAGCACACAAGAGCCCAGCTGATAAGACTAGCCACAGATATGCGAGACATAAAACAACAACTCAAAGTCGAGACGAACAAGCAACACAACGAAGACTCAGATGCCATAAGAGACGAAACCATAGGAGCCGTACAGAGCGCCCAGGCAATATTACAGGAAATGAAAACTATCAAACACGAGATAGAAGTCGACATCGTCAAACTCACAGAGCTAAAGGAAGAGAACGAAGAAATCCTCAAAAGAATTGAAACAGAGAGAAAGATAGCTGAGGATACCCTTACAAAAAGTAGAGAACAAAACAAAGAAACTAAAGACAAAATAAAAACCGAAATCGTGCAGGAAATACAAAGCAAACTAGAAAGAAGAGAAGCAGCGGAAATAAACATAATTTTAAAAACCATAATGGAGATGCTACCAAAAATAATAGCGACAGCCTTTGAACAACACAAACCGGTAACAGACAACAAGTAGCTACAGAACAGGCAGCTAGTGGTCCTTTTCAGGAACAATCAGCTCAAGGACTCGGAAAGCGATACCAACGAAGACTAACGCTAACACCCTATATACCGCAATACAACCGTTTGTAACCTGTAAGGCAGGAAAGGAACTCCATGAGAACGCCACGACACCATAAAAATACAAGCAACGACAAAGGATCCAGACAGTCAGCTAGTAGTCCTTTACAGGGCTAATCATTTCCAGGACTAGGAAAATGACCAGTTTTCACATCCAGTCAAGCGGACGCAAGGAGTGGGCGCTGTTTGTTCTTCAAGGCTGAAAATCTGCAAAAGATAGGCGCTTTCAAAGCTAGGGGAGCGTTAAATGCAGTGAGTTGGAGTTCTAACTGAACTATTTTTTTAACCGTGTTACTGTATAGGCCTATGTGCTGTTCATGTACAATTTTTCAATCCCTGTGCTGTTACGACAGCAAAACGGCATAACACAGTAGATGACGAGGACAGTAGACAAGGTCCGCGGTAAAATTCACTTTTAGCGTCGGCGTTCGTCAGGCGATCAAGAGTGACTTTCCTTTAAAATGCAGTGTTGCTAGATAATTTCATAGAGTAGGCTCTATGTCCAGGAATCGCAAAGTGACGGTCACCAGCGTTGCCACTCTAAATTTATAATAAACCTAGATATCGGCGACTTGGGCTATTTTGGGCAAAATCTAGGTGAATTTCTTCAACTAATGAAGTAAAATGACACCTAGAGGGAACCCAAAAAACCTAGATCTAGGTGAATCCACCTAGGAGTGGCAATGCTGACCGTCACATGTTCCCTCTCTGTTCCTTATGTGTTTGACAAAATTACACTTGGCCACGCGGTTAGCATCCTGATCAAGTAATCAGTACTTCTCAGATTGCAAAGCAAATATTTGACCGTCCGGAAAGCCTTTGCTTTAAACAAAATAAAACAACTCATAATATCGATCGCCTCTATAAACAAATTCTGAAAAACTGAAGCATTTTAATGTAGGCTTACTAGAAATCTATTTATAACTCAGGTCTTGCCAGATACCGAGATCTCATTGCTACTTAGCATCCTGACCAAATAAGAAGTCACTTCTTAGACCCCAAACAAGTATTCGACCGCCTGGAAAGCGTTTGCTTAAAAAAAAAAAAATCATAATATCAAACGCTTCTAACAACAAATTCAGACAAATGGAGGCAGTTTAATGTAACTTTTTTTTGTTTGTTTTCCTTAATGATGAAAAATATTCTGTTCAACCTCTGATGGGTTATAATTATGATATATATTGTTTTCTATTCCAAATAATAATGTGAAACGGAAATTAATTTATAACTCAGAGCTTGCTGAATACACAGATCTCGTTGCTACTTAGCAATGACTGACAACAATAATAATGAATAAATTTTATTTTAAAAGGGCTGTGAATAGGACACACAGGCCAGTCTGAGATTCTGACCTTCCATTCTTTCATCTTTTATACTGAATTCATTTATTCTCACATGCACTTTACATATTAATGGGGCATTTTCAAGCGTTGTAAATGGGAAAGGGTTAAGCCGAAAGTGAAAAAATTAGCAGAAAGCCAAGGAAATTCCAATGACGTATGGGAATTTGGAATTAGTGAAAAACTCATTTGACATAATTGGGTCTTTTATTTGGGGCCCTAAAGTTCAACGGTAGACTTATATTGGATCGACTTATACTCAAGTATATATGGTGTGTGTATGTATATATATATATAGTTTCAAAAAGTTCCCGGAATTTGTGTATTGTATAGAAATAAGTAACAATACAATTATTTACACTACATTTCCTTCAAAATAGTTCCCTTCTGCAACTACACACTTTTGCCAACGTCCAAACAGCTGTTGGAAACATTCCTGGAACCCATTCTTTGACACCTCTCTCAGCTGCTTTGTCGCATTGGTGATAACGTCCTCAGCATCCTTGAATCTCTGCCCTGTCAGTGCCGATTTTAGGGAAGGGAACAAGAAAAAAATCAGGCGGTGCCAGGTCGGGAGAATATGGATGATGTTCCAGGGCAGTCACATTGTGCGTTTGTGCGTTGCAAGGTACTGCTTCACCAGTAGGGATCGATGTGCTGGCGCATTGTCATGCAGCAGAACCCAACTGTTTGTTCTCAATTTTTCTGGGCGTTTCCTTCTGATTGCATCTCTTAGACGATGGAGGATATCAACGTACATTTCCTTGTTAACAAGTCGGCCTTCAGGAACGAATTCATGGTAGACAATACCTTAGGAATTAAAAAAAAAACTTCCAACATAACTTTTCCTTTGCTCTTGTCCAAACCGAAATTTCTGTGTCCGGGGAGATGAGGGTGATTTCCATTCAGAGGACTGACATTTTGTCTGAGGATCATACAAAAAACACCACATCTCGTCTCCTGTGATTATGTTGTTGAGAAAATTGCTATCTTGATCAGCCACAGTGATTAGGTCTCCTGCCAGTGTCAGTCTCGTTTATTTCTGTTCAGGAGATAACATTTTGAGAACCATGTGTTGACAAACACAGTGCATGTGCAGTTCATTGTGGAGAATACTGTGGCAACTTCCAACTGGCATTCCAACTTCTGAGGCTATTTTCTCTACACTAAGTCTTCTGTCAACATGAACAACGTTCCGAACACGCTCAATGTTTTCAATATTATTGAGGTAGGCGGTTGTCCGCTACGTGGATCATCATCGACACTAACACGACCTTCAGCTGTTTTTAATAATGAAACACCGACAACCACCTTGCCAATAACTTGCGATGAATTCACGCTGGACGAGATCAAACAAGCCGTTAAAAGATTTTAAAATTTTAAAGCTGCTGGAGTTGACGAAATTTCAGGGGAAATGATTAAAGCAGTTAATGACAACAACCTCTTGAGAATTTTAGATATTATAAATGAAGTATGGAGAGAAGAACAACCACCACAACAATGGAAAGACAGTATTATTGTAAAGTTACCGAAGAAAGGTGATCTATCAGACTGTAATAACTGGCGTGGTATATCTCTATTATCAGTACCTGGAAAATTATAATGTTGCATGATGTTAGAAAGACTTAAATTGCATGCTGACGAAAAGATCAGAGAAGAACAAGCGGGTTTCAGGCCGAAACGATCATGTATTGATCAAATATTCACACTAAGAACAATTATAGAAGAATCAGTGGAAATGCAATCGCCACTTATTATCACCTTCGTCGATTTTCAAAAAGCCTTTGATAGTCTACACCGCCCATCATTGTGGAAGATACTTACAATCTATGGTTTTCCAACAAAATATGTGAATATAATCAAAGTGCTATATGACAATGCAAGATGTTGTGTTAGAACAAATAATGGGAATACAGAATGGTTTACAGTAGAAACAGGGGTGAAACAAGGCTGTATTATGTCACCACTACTTTTTGGAATAGCTATTGATTGGGTTATGAGAAACTATACCCACAATGAACAATTAGGTATAAAATGGACAAATGGAAAATTCCTGGGGGACCTGGATTTCGCAGATGATTTAGCATTCTTAAGTTCAACACCCAGACAATCCCAAGAAGCAGTAAATAATTTGTGTCATCTCTCGGTTAAAATAGGTCTCCAAATAAATGCCTCTAAAACTAAAGCTATGAACTTTTCTAACGAGACCTTTGATATCATCTTGAAAGGGGAAAAACTACAGAAAGTTGAAAGTTTCAATTATTTAGGCAGTAAAATGACTCAGGATGGTGACACAACAAGAGAAATCCATACTAGAATTGCTTTGGCAGCTAGCGCCTTCAATAGATTATCTAACATTTGGAAATTACGATCATTGAATATACATACCAAGCTTCGTCTGTTTAATTCAAATGTTATCTCAGTGTTAACATACGGTTGTGAGAGTTGGAAAATAACAAAATCATTGGAGAAAAAGCTGAATACATTCGAGAACAAATGTCTTAGAAAACTCATGAACATCAGTTGGAAAGAATTCAAGACTAATCGACAAATAAGAGAAGACTCTAGGCAGAAATATGTCTCCGACTATATCAGGAAAAGACGATCGTCATATATCGGTCATGTCCTACGAATGCAAAACAACAGAATACCACTACAGGCGCTCACTTGGGTTCCTGAGGGTAAGAGGAAAAAAGGAAGACCAAAAGAAACACTCAGAAGAACAATAATAAGAGAAGGAAGAACGTTGGGCCTAAATAATGTGCAAGAGCTAAGAGGAGTGGCGTCACAACGTACAACCTGGAGAGCACTGGTTTCTGCCTTATGCGCCGTGTTTGGTGCTTAAAGAATTTATTATTATTATATATATATATATATATATATATATATATATATATCTTCTTCTTCTTCCGTCCTTAGCCACCGACCGTCAAAGAAGTCAGTGGCCATTACGCCTAGTGGCGTCTTAGGGCAACAGCAGATAGGTTTTCTTTGCCATTGTTTCCCATCACGCCTATTGGCGTCTTTAGGGCAACGGCAAATCAATCCATTTGCTGTTGTTTCCATAATCGAAGTGACTGGCAAACGGGTGATCAGCCCGTTGGTATATATATATATATATATATATATATATATATATATATATATATATATATATATATATATATATATATATATATATATATATATATATATATATATATATATATATATATATATATATATATATAAGATCTGCTTACTCGTAGCAAGCAAGAGGACATGCACACCATCATAGCTGGCAGACGCTGGAGCTGGGTTGGTCATGTCCTCAGAAGAGACCCCGATGCCATCACAAGAACAGTTATGCTTTGGACCCCTGAAGGAAAACGAAAGAGAGGCCGACCAAAAACAACCTGGCGGAGGACTGTGGAGGCTGAGATGCAAAGAATGAACCAGAGTTGGGGCACTGTACGAAGGATGGCCACCGACCGAGCAAAGTGGAATCAATTTGTTGTTGCCGTACAAGACACCACTAGGCGTGATGGCCACTGACTGCTTTGACGGTCGGCGGCTAAGGATCAAAGAAGAAGAAGAAGAATATATATATATATATATATATATATATATTACTTGTTTTCTCGCTGCTTTTCTTAAAAATATCTGGCAACACTGCATAGTAAAGGGAAGTCACTCTTGATCACCGGACGAATGCCCTACTCTAAAACTGAATCTTACCAGGTACGCCATGTTGTCAGACTGACTATCCATTTTCACCTTACTGCTAGACTTAACCGGTTGAAATGAAGCTGTGTCAAGCTTGTTGAAAATTAAAACGGGACATTTCCAAATTTTGTACCTAAAAAACCGGGACATTTTTGTATAAAACGGGACATGTTAAAAATTTAGGAATCTAATTATATTATTATTTGTTGCACTTTAAAATAAGATTACTGGTAATAAAAATGTACACATTTAACTGTCCCGGGAAAAAAATAAATTCGGGGATACCGGGACGACTGTGGGGGGGAAATGGAACCCTACACTTAGCAAAACTATTAATATAGCTGGACTGCACGTGGGGAGACATCCCTGTGAGAAGTAGTCACACATACGTCTTGGCAATGGTGTAGATACATTTGGAGGAACGAACAGTGATACCAGAGTGGGGATACAGAGGGTAGGAGGGGTTTTCATTGCATTCCATAGTGTGCAGTACCTGGTCGTATGTCCTGTCATGGTTCACTCTTGCTATGAGGTGATGACACAATTTAGATTCGTGGTTTGAGTCTTCAGAATGTCCATCACATCTGATTAAATCTTTCTTGCTTTCCTCTCTTGCCTGCCTTCCTTCCGCCCTCCCTCCTTCCTTCCTTCCTTCCTCCTTCCTTTCTTCCCTCCTTTCCTCCTTTCTTTCCTTCCTTCCTTCCTTCCTCCCTCCCTCCCTCCTTTCCTTCCCCCCTCCCTCCCATCCTCCCTCCCCTTTCTTCCTTCCTCCCTCCCCTTTCTTCCTTCCTTCCTCACTCCCTCCCTCCCCTTCCTCCCTCCCTCCCATCCTACCTTCCTGTCTTCCTGCCTTTCTTTCTTTCTTTCTTTCTTTCTTTCTTTCTTTCTTTCTTTCTTTCTTTCTTTCTTTCTTTCTTTCTTTCTTTCTTTCTTTCTTTCTTTCTTTCTTTCTTTCTTTCTTTCTTTCTTTCTTTCTTTCTTTCTTTCATTCATTCATTCATTCATTCATTCATTCTGTCTTTCTTTCTCACCACTTCTTAGCATTTACCATATTTGTTAAATATTTGCCACATATTGATCATATTTTTTTCTTCTTTCAGGTACTGAAAGCTAAGGAGACAAAGTCAGACATAAATGGTTTTGTGAGTATATCTCAAACATTAATAAACATGATAATGATTATCGTCCTTTTTTATTACAATCATCCTATATATAATATCCCAGCGTTTTCAGTCTGTACGTAACGCTCCCTAAAATAGTAACATGCAACAAAGAAAAGTGCGCAAAACACGGTGTGCATGCGCCACGTTAACAGCGTGCATGTTCAGACTTTTTTTTTAAACCTCGGATGTAAAACAAATATTTTGGTTTTTTAATAGTCTCCCGAAAATAGTAACGCTCGACAAAGAAAAGTGCGCAAAGGTTGGTATGCATGCGCAATGTGAACAGCGTGCATGTTCAGACTTTGTACAAAATTATTTTACTACTATAATTAACAGGAATGCGCGTACAATGATCTAAGTTTCACGCTTTTGTTAGAATAAAATCAACTGGTATTTTCCTAATGATCGGCTACCACGACAAGTATGGGGGAATTAAGAGACTTCACTATACTAGGTCCAGCATCGAGAGGTGTGGTCACCAGTTCCCTTCCTTGCTGCTTTTTCCTTCCCTAACTCAAGAGCAAAGTCATGTGCCCATTTACAGCTGGGTAAACTGAACCGTAATGATACTGTGAATCAAACCCAGTACCTTAGCCGCGAGAACCCAGTGCTTTAACCACTCTGTCAATCGGATGCTTCAGAACTAACATAGCGACTTTTAATAGTGGGCAAACAGCCGTGTTCTATATCACTTAGAGTTTAACAATATTTTCTTGATCGAGCCAGTTTTCTCTCACGGACAGCTATACGTCGCATTGTCTCGATCAAGAAATCACAACAAAGCAAAATTGGAAATTAAAACAACAGAAAATCTGTGTACTCTTCTGATAAACAATCAGATATTCACACCAAACATTATTTTTCACAAGTATTTGAATAAGTAAAATTGCCGTTAATTATTGGTGCTTTTGGATTTAATTCCCGTCTTATGACCGGCTTTTACACTAGTTACTACATATAATAACCAAGAGCCTAGTGCTGTTCATGGGGGACTAATGTTAGCTTGCGAAAACATGCAGATATCACTACATGGCATTGGACCTAGGGCGAGACCCCAAGTCTGCTGGATCAATAACAACAACAACCCTCAGGCATGTCATAAAAGATGAATAGTTTTATATTGTGCACGGGGCTTGCAATCTCATAAGATAAAACAGATCACTACAGAAACCACAGCTGCAGTCAAATATGCTTTGGCATAGGCCTCCTGAAAAGGGGCCAGCTGCATTTATGGCTCCATGCTCCAATAAAAGGTAAAGGTAGTCTCAGCAGATGCTGACATATGGGAGGTAAGCGTTGGAGACTTTAACTAAACTAGATCCAGCTTTATGAGATGGAGCACCAGTTCCCATCCTCGATGCCTGTACCTTCCAAACTCAAGAGCACAGGCAGGCACCCACCCTGTTTACAGCTGGGTAGACTGGGGCATGGCACCACCAGGTTTTGAACCCAGAACCTAGTAATTTGGCTGTGAGAGGCAAGCTCTCTAACCACTCTGCCAGTGAAATGTACCATGCACCATAACGAGCAACAACAAAAATAGATGATAATGAGGATGATAACCAGCATCTGATTTCAGCTATATCTAATAATTGGCAGTATAATTCCTACTGTTTCGTACAACCAATAGTAAGATTCTAGCTCAGGGTTTCTTAACCTTTGTTGTGCCATGACCCCTTTGATTGTTGGATGAAGGTCATTTACCCCTTTGTTTGTTCGATGAAGGCTATGGACTCCTTTGATTGTCAAATGTATTCTATGGATGCTTTTGATTGTCGGATGAAGGTAATTTACCCCTTTGATTGTCAGATGAAAGTGATTTACCCCTTTGATTGTCTAATGAAGGCTATGGACCCCTTTGATTGTCAGATGAAGGCCATAGACCCCTTTGATTTTTGGATAGCTATGGACCCCTTTGATGTTCAAATGAAGGCCATAGACCCCTTTGATTATCGGATGAAGGCCGTAGACCCCTTTGATTGTCAGATGGCCATAGACCCCTTTGATTGTCAGATGGCCATAGACCCCTTTAATTGTCGGATGAAGGCCACAGACCTCTTTGATTGTCAGATGAAGGCCATAGACCCCTTTGATTGTCGGATGAAGTCCATAGACCCCTTTGACTGTCGGATGAAGGCCATAGACACCTTTGATTTTTGGATGAAAGCCATAGACCTCTTTGATTGTTGAATGAAGGCCATAGACCCCTTTGATTGTCAGATGAAGGCCATAGACCTCTTTGATTGTTGGATGAAGGCCATAGACCCCTTTGATTGTTGGATGAAGGCTATGGACCCCTTTGATTGTCGGATGAAAGCCATAGACCTCTTTGATTGTTGAATGAAGGCCATAGACCCCTTTGATTGTCAGATGAAGGCCATACCCCTTTGATTGTTGGATGAAGGCCATAGACCCCTTTGATTGTTGGATGAAGGCTATGGACCCCTTTGATTGTCAGATGAAGGCCATAGACCCCTTTGATTGTTAGATGAAGGCCATAGACCCCTTTGATTGTGAGATGAAGGCTGTGAACCCCTTTGATTGTCAGATGAAGGCCATAGACCCCTTTGTTTGTCAGATGAAGGCCATAGACCCCTTGGAAAAAAATATACATAAAAGCAAAATAAAAAAAACTTTATATTTTACATATAGGTTATGTACATGGATCCTCTAGAATCCATTCATGGACCCCCAAGGAGTCAGTGGATCACAGATTAAGACGCCCTGTTGTACCTATATCTAACTATATCTAAAACCATCAGTTAGGCTTTTGAGTTAGCAGTTAGGCTTTTGAGCCAGCATTTAGACTTTTGAGCCAGCAGTCTTTTGCTGTATACACTACTATATTCTCCTGAATTCATCCAAAACCCTTCTGCTGCCAAGGAGCATAGGCCAACACATTTGTTCCAGGTCCTCCTGTCCTGTCCCTCGCCCAAGGATTTTCCATGTCTTCTTCATTCCTTTCACTTCTGTCTCCAATTCTCTTCTCCATATGGTATTTTTTGTATATCTCCATCTACCTGTCTTACCCTGGGTATTCCAGAACATAAACTGTCTTTGTGTCTTATCCATCACCAGTGTCTTCTCCTATCCACTTGAAAGCAGTTAATTTTTTGTTTTCTTTGCATCTGTGAATGATAGCAGTTTATGACTGAGGTTCTGAAGTTCCTAATACAAGAAAATTTAATTGTTCTGCTTCACTTTTCCTTGATTGTATCTGTTTATCTTCTTCTTCTTCTTTGATCCTTAGCCGCCGACTGTCAAAGAAGTCAGTTGCCATCACACCTGGTGGCATCTTGTAGGGCAGCAACAAGCTGCTTCCACTTTGCTCGGTCGGCAGCCATCCTTCGTGCAGTGCACCAGCTCTGGTTCATTCCTTGCATCTCAGCCATCACAGTTCTTCGCTATGTTGCTTTTGGTCAGACTTTCTTTTGCTTTCCTTCAGGGGTTCATAGCATAGCTGTTATAGCTGCTCATGTGATGGCATCAGGGTCTCTTCTGAGGATGTGGCCAACCCAACTCCATCGTCTTCCAGCTATGATGGTGTGCATGTCCTCTTGTTTGCTCCGAATAAGCTGTTCTCGATTAGCATCAGTTTATGGTCCACTATTATTAACTTCATTCTGGTGTGGCATCATCATGTGTAATCTTTTTTCTTTTCCCTTTCTGCTCCTGACGGAGCATAGAGCCCTGGCTACAACTGGTCCTCTTGCAGGAAACCCACATAATTCGTATGATCTTGCAATGAAGGTTTCTCTAGTAGTTTGTTTTTACATGATGAGGTTGCCAGCCCACACAGCTTCATATTAGTCACCTCTTACAACATGGCTGAAGGAGCAGTTATCCTGTTCTTTATCTCCTTCGTCTAATCAGGAACCTCTGGGAACTGCATGGTTTATATTTGTAGGTCCATAACCTGTCATCCGAAATGCTTGGGGAATTATATGTTTTGAAAACTAGAATAAAAAAGTTGCCCAAATTGCAATTTAAAAAAGTAGCAAATCACCCAAATTGCAATTTTTTTTTAAAGTAGCAAATAAAAAAGTAGCCTCTAAGGAGATAGTGAAAGAATTGGATCACTGCTCTGTCAGGTGTGTTGTGCATGGGACTGGTAACTTCATCATGTAAAACAAATAGCTACAGAAACCAGAGCCAGGGATTCAGATCTCCGAGATGACCCAAAGTTTGCTGGGAAGACAACATTAGACAATCTCTGAAGGGCCGAGGAGTAGATTGGAACCAGGCCAAGAGGAAGACAGCCGATAGGATAGTATGGAGCTCTGACTTCCAAACCTTTACACCTCTCGGTAGAAGAGGAATGACTAAGTAAGTCAGTTACAGAAACCACCATTGGAGGAAATTGCACTTTGATGCAGACTTCCTACAAAGGGGCCATCTGAAGTTATGGCACCACGCTCCCTAAGGAGTAGACAAGGAGATGATGATAATGACTGGTCATTACAGAGAAGTTGTGGTTTTCAGGCAACTTACAGCAGCGGAAATCATGGACAAGGCATGGCCTGGGCCTCTCGGCTTGCTGGACTACCATGTTATGTCGTTGTGCCAAAGACAACTTCAGCAGTGAAGAAGAATGCCATTCTGGGCTATGGAGCTGTGCTAGTAGAATGTGGGCCTAAACCAACAGACAGGTGTGTGAAAAGTGAATTAGTTGGCTTTATTTTCATTTCATTTGGTTCATATTTTATGGGATGTACCATTCACATCTTGTGATAACTTATACGAGTATCTGCTGGTTAACCCGTGTAGTTGGTTTATAAAGTCCTGGGGGTCTCTTAACTCTTTGACTCCAGACCAATGCTCTGAGCGTTGCATAATTCAACGCGCCGTGCCAGCGCAACGCTCAGAGCGTTGTTTTTAGTTTATCACGAATAAACCCAAAAATCGTCAGTTTAATGCAGTTCATATTTTAAAACTCGTAGAATGACTTCCGCTACTATTTAAACAACTAATTTGACTAGTTAAGCAGCACATGTGCGTGTTTTGATGTTATTATCACAATTTGTGTGAAGATTCGCGTGTTTGCGTTTTTCGTTGTTATTGCTAGAGAAATATGTCACGTTTTATATTTACAATTTTTAAGTCTCCAAAGCAAATAATTGTGTCAAACTACTTTGAAACATTACTGACATTGATGATGATTGTTTGGTTGCCACAGTTTGTTGTCAAAATATGGAATCGGTGCAGAAAAGCTAGACAGATTAGATTTAGTTGATGAGTGGGTGCAGTCATATTCTGGCCGATAAAAAAGCAACAAAACTAGACCTACCGTAACATCTAATCACTAGTCCTAGGTAGAAGATGAAGCTAGGGATACTATTAAAACATTAAACAAGTGTAAAACGTTTTTTATATGACGTTATTCTTCTTTATTTGTTTGAAAATTACATAATGCACGATTGCATAATTTATGTTTTTCTTACAATGGACCACAGTAAAAACTGGTGTGAAAACACTAAATGTACTAATTGTGGCCATAAGCAATGTTTTTTTTTACTTTGTATATGGATTAACTTGATGTTTCAAGACTAAAAAGAAAGTTTTATTGTCTACAACAGTAATTTGTCTTTGGTAAGATCGTATTCTACAGTTAACATTTTAGTGTTTTTCAATTTTCCATGTTTATAATTCTTCAACAAATACGAGTAATTATGGCACAGGGTGGAAAATAATTTTGGAGTCAAAGAGTTAAGAAGCAAGGTAAGAATAGGACTGCTGCTACCTCTGGTATGTCGTACACAGTGACTAAAATGAGGCTGTGTATGTGGTTGCAGAGTGGTTAGAGCGCATGCTTCTCAAGACTAAGGAACCTGGTTTGAAACCAGACTCATGTTGCAGTCTACCCAGCTGTAAAAGTGAGTACCTGACTCAGCTGTGAGATGGGGAAGGCAAAGGTGGCATGAAGAGAGCTTGTTGCCCCACCCCTTAAAGCTGAAACCTTGTGTAACTGATGTCTCTAACACTTTAATCCCCTATGGCAGCATTTGGTATGAGGCAACCTGCACCTTTCTCCATTTTCTGTTTGTTTTGTCCATCACCTGTTTAGAAGCCTGTTTCCACTTCTCGAACCTTCTAGGCTTGTCATGTGCCATCACCTGTTTAGAAGCCTGTTTCCACTTCTGGAACCTTCTAGGCTTGTCATGTGCCATCACATGTTTAGAAGCCTATTTCCACTTCTGGACCCTTCTAGGCTTGTCATGTGTCCATCACCTGTTTAGAAGCCTGTTTCCCTTCTGGAACCTTCTATGCTTGTCCTATTCATTGAGATTGTTACGCCACCATGTATACTATTGGACAAAAGTTAAGGGCCAACAAGAAAAACTCCTCTATGGACCAATTAAATGCAACCAGGTGTAAACAATTTATTACAAAATAGAGTTGATTCATCCGTGGAAAAGATCAGTCAAGTTTTTTTTTAATAATGTGTGACTTACTAACAAAAATAAATTCAACTCACTTTTTCACCTTTTGAACTAGTGGGGCGTGTTGCAAAAACCACGAGTTTTTGCAGCAACAATGGCAATTTTCACGTGCGGGTTAGAGTGACCCAGTTTTTGGACATTTAAAAAAAAATTAACCTAGTGCACACAGAAATGTATTCTTTCAGTCTGTACTCATATGGTGTTTCAGTCTGTACTCATATTGTGTTTCAGTCTGTACTTATATGGTGTTTCAGTCTGTACTCATATGGTGTTTCAGTCTGTACTCATGTTGTGTTTCAGTCTGTACTCATATTGTGTTTCAGTCTGTACTCATATTGTGTTTCAGTCTGTACTCATATTGTGTTTCAGTCTGTACTCATGTGGTGTTTCAGTCTGTACTCATATTGTGTTTCAGTCTGTACTCATGTGGTGTTTCAGTCTGTACTCATATTGTGTTTCAGTCTGTACTCATATTGTGTTTCAGTCTGTACTCACGTTGTGTTTCAGTCTGTACTCATATTGTGTTTCAGTCTGTACTCATGTTGTGTTTCAGTCTGTACTCATATTGTGTTTCAGTCTGTACTCATATTGTGTTTCAGTCTATACTTATATTGTGTTTTTGTCTGTACTCATATTGTGTTTTTGTCTGTACTCATATTGTGTTTCTGTCTGTACTCATATTGTTTTTCAGTCTGTACTCATATTGTGTTTCAGTCTGTACTCATATTGTGTTTCAGTCTGTACTCATATTGTGTTTCAGTCTGTACTCATATTGTGTTTCAGTCTTTTCTCATATTGTTTTTTTGTCTGTACTCATATTGTGTTTCAGTCTGTACTCATATTGTGTTTCAGTCTGTACTCATATTGTGTTTCAGTCTGTACTCATATTGTGTTTCAGTCTGTACTCATATTGTGTTTCAGTCTGTACTCATATTGTGTTCTCATATTGTGCATTTGTCTGTACTCATATTGTGTATTAGTCTGTACTCATATTGTGTATTAGTTTGTACTCATATTGTGTATTAGTCTGTACTCATATTGTGTTTCAGTCTGTACTCATATTGTGAATTAGTCTGTTTTCATACTGTGTTTCAGTCTGTACTCATATTGTGTTTTTGTCTGTCCTCATATTGTGTTTCAGTCTGTACTCATATTGTGTTTCAGTCTGTACTCATATTGTGTTTCAGTCTGTACTCATATTGTGTATTAGTCTGTACTCATATTGTGTATTAGTCTGTACTCATATTGTGTTTCAGTCTGTACTCATATTGTGTTTCAGTCTGTACTCATATTGTGTTTCAGTCTGTACTCATATTGTGTTTCAGTCTGTACTCATATTGTGTTTCAGTCTGTACTCATATTGTGTTTCAGTCTGTACTCATATTGTGTTTCAGTCTGTACTCATATTGTGTTTCAGTCTGTACTCATATTGTGTTTCAGTCTGTACTCATATTGTGTATTAGTCTGTACTCATATTGTGTATTAGTCTGTACTCATATTGTGTATTAGTCTGTACTCATATTGTGTATTAGTCTGTACTCATATTGTGTATTAGTCTGTACTCATATTGTGTATTAGTCTGTACTCATATTGTGTATTAGTCTGTACTCATATTGTGTATTAGTCTGTACTCATATTGTGTTTCAGTCTGTACTCATATTGTGTATTAGTCTGTACTCATATTGTGTTTCAGTCTGTACTCATATTGTGTATTAGTCTGTACTCATATTATGTATTAGTCTGTACTCATATTGTGTATTAGTCTGTACTCATATTATGTATTAGTCTGTACTCATATTATGTATCAGTCTGTACTCATATTGTGTATTAGTCTGTACTCATATTGTGTATTAGTCTGTACTCATATTGTGTATTTGACATGAATATCAATACCTTTGTCTTATGTACTCACTGAACAGAAATGAAACTTGTGAGAAAGTGCAGAAGGAGAAGAATCTAGAAGTTATTCCTCCTTTTGATCATCCAGATGTCATTGCTGGTCAAGTAAGTAAGCATATATTTCATTGTTTCCCTTTGTGCTCCACAAGGAGCTCCTTGTGGTTTCTGTAGCAGTTTTCTTTACATGATGAATGTAGCCAGCTCCATACACACCCTTGTATCAGTCACCTCATAGGATATGGCCGAGGAAGCAGCAGTCTTTTTTTTTTCTTTGTTGTTTTCTGCACAGGACAATGGAAGTAATACAGTATGTGTCAATGACACAATACAATGGAAGTAATACAGTATGTGTCAATGACACAGGACAATGGAAGTAATACAGTATGTGTCAATGACACAGGACAATGGAAGTAATACAGTATGTGTCAATGACACAGGACAATGGAAGTAATACAGTATGTGTCAATGACACAGGACAATGGAAGTAATACAGTAAGTGTCAATGACACAGGACAATGGAAGTAATACAGTATGTGTCAATGACACAGGACAATGGAAGTAATACAGTATATGTCAATGACACAATACAATGGAAGTAATACAGTATGTGTCAATGACACAGGACAATGGAAGTAATACAGTATGTGTCAATGACACAGGACAATGGAAGTAATACAGTATGTGTCAATGACACAGGACAATGGAAGTAATACAGTATGTGTCAATGACACAGGACAATGGAAGTAATACAGTATGTGTCAATGACACAGGACAATGGAAGTAATACAGTATGTGTCAATGACAAAAGGGCCTGCTGATTGTAAAAAGTAAATAAATGAACATCATCCTCAGCAATAGCTCAGATTAAAGCATAAAAACACCGCAATGAGGAGTAATACAGTACAGTACATTCAGCCGAAACAATCAAGAAATATATAACAGGAAAAAATATGTGTCTCGATATAACTATGCATATGGTAAATGGTTGAAAGGTGCGCGCTATGAGAAAATGTAGCAAACAAAACATAAATGAAAATTTGGAGAAGGGAGTTAGATACAATTATAAAAGAGATAAAGAAGACATTGAAAATATATCACACAAACTAATATGTCCTGATATAATCAACAGTTTCATGTATATGGTGAAGGTTTGAAAGGAGCGCACTTGTTCTTGTTGTTTGATTTTATAGGGGTTGAGAGTAAACGTTGATCTGTAGTACTGTTTAAAAAAAAATTAGGAAATTGTTTCAGAGAAAATCTGTATGGGCGTACACTGCTAACAGTATAACAAAAACGTACAATGTGCGGGAAAAACGTCCAACTTAACAGGTATGTCAAAACATAATAGCTGGAATCAACTTAAACTCCAATATGTACAACTTCAATCAATCAATCAATACCCTTTAGCTCCCCAAGGAGCATAGGCCTTCAACAAAAACATGCCAAGTCTTCCTGTCCTGTGCCATCCGCTCAAGTTCTTTCCATGTTTTCCTCATCATTTTCACCTCTGTTTCCAGTTCTCTTCTCCATGTGTTTTTTGGTCTACCTCTGCCTCTCTTTCCCTGTGGATTCCAGAACAAGGACTGCCTTGTAATGCTATCAACAGGTTTCCTCAATGTGTGTCCTATCCATCGCTAGCGTCTTCTTCTCAACTCTTGTTCCACTGGCACTTGTCTAATTCTTGTCATCAGTTCCACATTTGTGACTTTGTCATACCATTTCAGTCCTTCTATTCTACGCAAGCACCCGTTTATAAAAGTCTGTAGCTTTTTGGTTGTTGTTTTTGTTGTTCTCCATGTCTCAGAGCCATACAATAAGACTGACTTCACATTTGAGTTTAAGATTCTTATTTTCGTGTTGGATTTGATTTGTCTTGTTCTCCATGTGTTTGCAAATGCATGAAAGCTCCTCTTGCTTCTCGTATTCTTATTTTGATATCACTGTCTGTCCCTCCAACTATATTACTTCCAAGATATGTGTACGATTCTACATCTTTTAGTGGTGTTTCTTCAAGTTCAACCTTTTTATCATTTCTGCATTTATTCTCATAATCTTTGTCTTTTCCCTGTGTATTTTCAGGCCCACTTGTTGTGACCTCTCATCGAGAATTTTCATTTTCTCTTGCATCTGATTATGGTTATGGGACAGAAGAGCCAAGTCATCTGCAAAATCCAGATCATCAAGCTGTTTAGTCAGATTCCACTGGATTCCATTTCTGTTGTGTGATGTCGATGTTTTCATAACCCAATCTATTGCTAGTAAGAAAAGAAATGGAGACAAGAAGCATCCCTGTCTCACTCCCATTCTAATCCTAAATGGTTCTGTAAGTTGTCCTTCATGAAGAACTCTGCATGTCATGTCTTCATAGGTCTTCTTTATTAAGTTAATGATCTTCATGGGAACTCCATAATGCCTCATCAATTTCCAAAGTGATTCTCTGTCTACACTGTCAAATGCCTGTTCATAGTCCACGAATCCGATGAATAGTGGTGAATTCCATTCCAGACTTTGTTCAACTATTATTCTCAATGTGGCTATCTGGTCTGTACAGGATCTATTTTGTCGAAAACCTGCTTGTTCATCTCTCAGTTGCTTGTCTATGGACTCTTAATCTCTCAAGGATGATTCTGTTTAATACTTTTCCTGGCACTGATAGTAACATTATTCCTCTAAAATTGGTGCACTCTTGTAAATTTCCCTTCTTAGGCAACTTGACCAGATAACCTTCCTTCCATTCTGCTGGTATTTCCTCTCTCTCCCAGACTTTGCCAAGTAGTTTGTATAATATCTCTGTAGAGGTATCAGTATCTGCTTTGATGGCCTCTGCTGGAATGCAATCTGGACCAGCTGTTCCATCTTTCAGAAGCTTTATGGCTTTCTTTATTTCTTCTCTACTTGGTCGTTCACAGCTGATTTGTAGCTCCTCTTCTGCTGGCTGGATGTCTGGGGGATTAGTTGGTGATGGTCTATTGAGAAGTTCCTCAAAATGTTCTGTCCATCTCTTCATTTCTTCTTGTATATTACTAAGCAATTTTCCATTCTTATCTTTTATGAGGCCATTTGCTTGCTTATATTTCCCTGTTAGCTTCTTTGTGTTGTTTTACAGGTCCCTCATATTTCCTTTGGCTGCAGCTTCCTCTGCTTCCCTTGCCAAATCATCAATATATTTCATCTTGTCTCTTTTGATGTTTCTTCTTACTTCCTTGTTTGCTTCTATGTACACTTCATGGGCCTTGGCTTTTGAGCTTCTGGTTTTGCTTCTGTTTAAATCTGCTTTCTTGTTTTTCCTGTTTCTATCTTGCTAATGGTTTCTGTTGTTATCCATGCTTTGTGCTGATGTTCTCTTTTTCTCAATCATCATCATGTGACGTATTCTTTCCAGAACGTTGTCTCCATTACAGCTGCTCTGAACGCATCATGATTCTGGGCAAGTCGACCTGCATCAGCCAAAGACAAGTTCAGACTCTCTGTGATGTCCTGGGTCCACCGTCGTCTAGGTCGACCCCTTCCCCTTTTTCCAGGGACCATGCCTTCCATCACTGTTTTTTCCAGGCCATTATGTCTTTTTATATGACCGAAAAATTTCAGCTTCCTTATTGCGATGGTATTTAGGAGCCAATGTTCCTGTACGTTTAGTGAGTGCAGTACTTCTCTATTGGACTTTTTTCTGTCCAGGGTATTCTCAACATCCTTCTGTAGCATTTCATTTCGAATGATGTAATCTTTTTTGCAACTGTTTTATTGAGTGTCCAAGTCTCGCAGCCGTATGTTGCCACTGGGAATATACATGCTCTGATCAGTTGTAACTTTGTTTCTTTGCTTGTGCCTTGCCATAGGTTTTTCATCTGTATTAGTTTATGTGAAGCAATTGCAAGTCTTCTTTTAATTTCTACTGCACAGTCGCCAGAGCTGTTGATAATTGATCCTAAGTATTCGAATTCATTAACACTTTCCAGTTCTTCGTTATCAATTTCAATTTCTGGTTTGGTCTTTACTTTGTCTGTTGTCAATACTTTAGTCTTCTTGGTGTTTAGGTATAGATTCTGGGCCTCGCTGTGTTTTTTGGTGGACAGAAGTAATTGTTCAAGTCCTTCTGGGTTGGTCGATAGGAGGACTGTGTCGTCAGCATATCTGATTTCCGGGATCTGGTACCCGCCGATGTTAAATGAGTCAAACTCTGTGTGTTCTTGGTCATCTCTTACATTTCTCATGATATTCTCGGCATAAATGTTAAACAGGTAAGGGGAAATACTTAGAAAAAAAAAAAGAACATGTCTCGTTCCATATATTTTTTACTTGTTGCCAGTGGTTTTCCGTATCTGTTTCATCTTCCAGCGGTTGGAGTACTTGGTATTTGTTGGATACTGCGATTGAAAATTTTTCTCTTATTTCCTGATTTCTTAGATATCCCACATTATACCGTTGTCTATAGCTATATACTGTTGTAAATTTCTTGAGTTTTAATTTTGTTTTAGCCAACAGAAGATGGTGGTCTAATACAACATCTGCTCCTCTGATACAACATCTGCTCCTCTACATACTTTCACATCAAGCAATGTTGACCTAAACTTCTTACTTATGCATATGTGATCAATCTGATTCTCAGTTCTGTGGTCTGGTTATATCCATGTTGCTTTATGTATTCTTTTATGTGGAAATATGCTTCCTCCTATAGCTAGTTGATTTGAAGCACAGAAGTTTGCTAATAGTTCCCCATTCTCGTTCATCATACCTAATCCGTGCTTTCCCATGATTTCTTCAAAGCCAGTGTTGTCTGTTCCTATATACGCATTTAGGTTCCCCCATCAAAATTTTGATGTCTTTTCTTTTCTTATTCTCCAAGACATTTTGTAGTCTGGTGTAAAAGTCTTCTTTCACATATTCTTCTTTATCGTTTGTTGGTGCATAACACTGGATGATGTTTATATTTACTTTCTTTTTGGCTGATTTAAACCTTGCTGTTGTAATTCAGGGTCCCATTGCTTCCCTTTCTATAAGTGCCTTCTGTGCTTCCTTGGAAAGCATTAGAGCCACCCCTTCACTGAGATGGGCTCTTTCCCCCTCATGTCCTAAGGGCAACACCATTTCTCCTGTGATCAATCTCCTCTTCTCTATGCCTTTTCACCGTGTCTCGCAGAGACCCAGGATATCAATCCTGTAATTTGTCATTTCTGCTGCTACCTGTGCAGTTTTCCCTTGTTCACACAGGGTGCGAACATTCCAGGTGCCAATCCTGGAGATTTTCCTAGACGAAAAAAAGGTTAGTCGGCAACCCAGACTCCTTTCGGCTTTCTCTAGGTTGCTTCATGCGCCTCCTTTCCAGAGGACCTTCTTCTGTCTTGGGCAGCTGAGTTGATTTATATTCTTTATTTGACTTGTCCATGTTTGTTGAAGTTTTTGTGGTAAAAAGTTTTTTACTGGATGGGGTAACCAGCCCCATGCCCAACCCTCCTTAGTCGCTTTTTACGACATGCCTGGTAGGGTACAGTGTTACTATTCTTTGCTCCCCTTTCGGGCCCCGGTAACACACGGGTGAATATGTACAACTTGCTTGTAACATTATAGCTGGAATCAACTTAAACTCCAGTATGTACAACTTGCTCATAACGTAATAGCTGGAATCAACCTGAACTCCAATATGTACAACTTTCTCGTAAACATAATCAAATGAACAGTGCTTTAATCCTGATCCTGAAACTTTTAATACATTATACGTCTTCAGTTATGACTCCATTTGAAATCTACATTCCAAAAAACAGTTGTCCATCTAGTAAGCTGTTCTGCATTCATCTTTGATTTGGTTTGGTTTAAAAGGACTTTTTGTTTTAAATTTAAGGATGAAAAATATCCTGTTCAACCTCTGATGAGTTATAATTGTTTTCAATTCCAAATAATATGAACAACTGCTGATATGGAAAGTGGCATCACACCTGTCAAATCATTGTAAATAGGGCAAATCACAATTACAATTATGCTTGTATGTTGAAAAAAAAAACCCAAACAAACAAAAATGAGATGAAACCTAAGAAAAACATCAAACAAAAATAATATTAAAGGGGAGTGGTGTAAAGACCTGGTAGTTCCAGTTATATAACTGACTTTAATAGATACTTAATTGACTTTCACTTGTCAAAAGTCTTATGTATGGTAAGGACTATTTTAATTGCACATGGACAACTCCATCAGTGCTCCGATCTCCTCCCTTGGATCACACAATGAGGATCTCAGCACAGTGCACAAACTCCATAACACTGGCGAGAATCCCAGCATGAGTGTATAGGAATCTCACATTCCATAAATACTTTTTGTGGTGGGTAGGTTTCTAATTTTTAAATTTTGCGAGGGCAGCAGCCTGATAGGACTACTCTTTACGATTTCCAACTGCCTGTAGGATTTTTAACATGTGCAACTTGCACTCAGGACCTCCTATTTTTTGGCCCTTATCCAAGAAGGCTAGGCATCCGATCTCACTATCCAGGAGACCAGGGGGGAGTATGACATCATTAGAACCACTGGTTCTGAAAACAAATGTCCCTAAATTATATTCCCTCTACTGGGAATCAAACCTGGTACCTTTAGAATTTGAAGCAGACACCATACCTCTTAGCGATCCGACCCCTTTCGTTCATCTTTAAATGTTTTATAATTACAGATACGTCATCCACATGAAAGTCCACATCAGATAATCTGTGTACATTCCTTGAACATTATTCTTTTACCAACCCTCAGAAACTAGTGGTCTGCATCACGCACTAATATGAATTCCATTTACACTTGAACTATAACTAACTACACTGGACACTATCATATAACAGGAGTGGTCAGTATCGCACTCCTCAAACACGACCATATGCCTTCACGGCTAAACACAGAATATCAAAGTAACTGCACAAAACAAGAACACATCATCACAACAACCATTCATAGCTACATACACATTGATGCCTTTCTTCCTTACTTACTTATAATCGTTCCTCCTCTACACTGGGGTGTAAAGGTTTGCCAGAGAAAGTACCTTACTGTCCTATCGGCTGTCTTCCTCCTGGCCTAGTTCTAATCTAGTCCTAAGTTCTTTGGAGATTGTCTGCAGACTCTGGGTCATCCTGGAGGTCTGGATTCCTGGCTCTTAGTTTACCATACTTGTCATGGTAGCCGGTCTTCTCCCATTCTGCAGACATGGTGAAACCATCGTAGCTGGGACTGTTCTACTTGGGTCTGCAGGGGCTGGGTTTTGGATGCCTTACCGTATCATCTATTGGTGCCTTTCTGCGTGACAAATAGCTTTAAAATATAAATTCCTATGGATCGTAACACTATGCCTCAAAGGGAACTAATGGGTAATGAAAGTTTTGCAATAATATAAACATGAATGTTTTCATAAAAGAATATCCTGTTGTCTTAACTGTTTTAGGCATTGCCTTCTTGCAGTGATTAGTTCTAATTTTGGATACTTTTCATTGTTTAGGGTACTATAGGATTGGAGCTGCTGGAGCAGGTGCCAGACTTAGATGCTATTCTTGTCCCAGTCAGCGGAGGGGGACTGTCATCAGGCATTGCTACAGCTGTGAAAGCTTTGAAACCAAGTGTTAAAAGTTAGTTACAGCACTTTTTTTGTTTGTGCCTGCAACAGATGGCAACCCATGTGATGTTAATTAATGATGAGTGCTGTTGTAGTAGTGTTGAGTCTCAGTGTAGCAGTGTTGAGTCTCGGTGTGGCCTATTTTGAGCCAGTGTAGCAATGTTGAGTCAATGTAGCAGTATTGAGTCAATGCAGCAATTATGAGTCCTATTGTTTAGTAGTGTTGAGTCAGTGTAGCTGTGTTGAGTCCCAGTGTATCAGTATTGAGTGTTAGTGTAGCTGCGTTTGAGTCTGAGTGTAACAGAGCTATTGTTTAGTAGTGTTGAGTCTCAGTGTAGCAGTGTTTAGTCCATGTAGCTGTGTTGAGTCTCAGTGTACCTGTGTTGCGTCCCAGGGAAGCAATGTTGAGTCCTAATGTGTAGTAGTGTTGAGTCCTAGTACAGCAGCGTTGAGTCATATTGTGTAACAGTGTTGAGTCTTATTTTGTAGCAGTATTGAGCCTACACTGCAGCAGTGTCAAGTCACAACATAGCAGTGTTTAGTCCCAGCATTTACTAAAGTTCAGACCCACTATGTTTAGAGCATGTAACAAAGCCCCGAGCCCTGAGAGCATGTAACAATATCCAGAACCCTGAGAGCCTGTAACAATATCCAGAACCCTGAGAGCCTGTAACAATATCCAGAGCCATGAGAGCCTTAACAATATCCAGAACCCTGAGAGCCTGTAACTATCCAGAACCCTGAGAGCCTGTAACAATATCCAGAACCCTGAGAGCCTGTAACAGTATCTGGAACCCTGAGAGCATGTAACAATATCCAGAACCCTGAGAGCCTGTAACAATATCCAGAACCCTGAGAGCCTGTTACAATATCCAGAACCCTGAGAGCCTGTAACAATATCCAGAACCCTGAAAACCTGTAACAGTATCCAGAACCCTGAGAGCATGTAACAATATCCAGAACCCTGATAGTCTGTTACAATATCCAGAACCCTGAGAGCCTGTAACAATATCCAGAACCCTGAAAGCCTGTAACAATATCCAGAGCCCTGAGAGCCTGTAACAATATCCAGAACCCTGAAAGCCTGTAACAATATCCAGAACCCTGAGAGCCTGTTACAATATCCAGAACCCTGAGAGCCTGTAACAATATCCAGAACCCTGAAAGCCTGTAACAATATCCAGAGCCCCGTGTAGTTCCTGTGAGTCTCAGAGGAGAAGAAGAAAGCATGGGCTACTGCTCCATCAGGCATGTCGCAAGTGGTGACAATTACGAGGTTGTGCAACCTCAACATGTTGAAGAAATCCCCACTGCAAGTGCATATGAATGCTTTGGTGTAAGCTTCCTGGGTACCAGATTCAGTGATGACTGCATGCTCCGCAGGTAGCATTAAGGGAAATGATGACCTGTAGTTGTGGATTTAAAAGGTTAAGGTACAGGCTGATTGGCTTGGCCTCAGAATATTTATTACTCGGATTAGTAGTTTTGTTCACCCGTGTGTTACCTGTACCGGAAAGGGGAGCAAAGAATAGTAACACTGTTCCCTACCACGCATGTCATAGAAAGTGACTAAAGAGGGTTAGGCATGGGGCTGGTTGTCCCATCCTGTAAAAAATCTTAAACCACAAAAACGTCAACAAACATAGATAGGTCAACTGAGGAAAATAAAACTCGGCCATCCAAGACAGGGGAAGGTCCTTGTTATGACTAAATTCATAACACCATTATCTGTCGCTCTCAAACTTGGTTTGTTGAGCTGACTTCCTATTTACAAATCGTTTCTATGACAACACAGGAAGTATGTCACATTGTCTGCAGATTTCTAGCAGACGTGGTTTCGCGGGCTACGATGGATCATACGATCTAGTTAGCGTCCTCTTTGGATTTGTGTCTCCATGGGAGAAGGCTGTGTTTCTTAAGTGCTCCTGAATATGTACTTTAAGCACTGAGTTTATATGTGTATTTCAGCTAGGTAGTCTAAGTGATAGAGCCTAGTCTGATCATAATTCATAAGGACATGTCAGCGCTGAAAGGATGTGGAAAGAAAGTATATTATAATATATAATAAATTCAGCAAGATGACTCTGACAGTGTCCTGATAGTCTACAGACGTTAGACTTACGTATAGACTGGCTAATGAGTGCCATTGTCTTATTCGTCGATGCAATTATTGAGGAGCCAAGTATTGTGATTAAAGTCTTCATGCGTGAAAACGTCAAACAGGCATTACTGAGTTTTATACTGTTTAAAACTGCCTTACGTTTCACTGAACTCTGCTGAATGGACAGTAGTATAATAACCCTAGACGTATTGGACACCTGAGTCCAGCATTCTTCAACCTCTCGGAAATCATACCCCTAACAGTCCTCTCGTAGGGAGGCATATGATGCAACACAGAGAAAGCCAAAGGGAGTCTGTGTTGCTGACTAATCTTCTTTCTTCTAGGAGAACTTCCAGATTTGGCACCTGGAATGTTCGGACATTGAACGAACAACGGAAAATGTTACAGGTGGCAGCAGAATAAGGAATTAGATATTCTGGGACTCTGCGAGATAAGGTGGAAGTGCATACCAGACAATCCTTGTTCTGGAATTCCCAGGGTAAGAGAGGCAGAGGAAGACTGAAGAACTCATGTAAAAGAGAACTGGAGACAGACATGAAGGGGATGAATAAGATATAGAAAGACCTAGAGCAGATGGCACAGGACAAGAAGACTTGACATAAGTTTGTTGAAGACTTGACATAAGTTTGTTGAAGACTTGACATAAGTTTGTTGAAGACTTGACATAAGTTTGTTGAAGACTTGACATAAGTTTGTTGAATACTTGACATAAGTTTGTTGAAGACTTGACATAAGTTTGTTGAAGACTTGATGTAAGTTTGTTGAAAACTTGACATAAGTTTGTTGAAGACTTGACGTAAGTTTGTTGAAGACTTGACATAAGTTTGTTGAAGACTTGACGTAAGTTTGTTGAAGACCTATGCTCCTTTGGGAGTTAAAAGGTGAAAGTAGAAGAAGAAGTATTTTTATTTTTATTATTAATACTAGGATTCATTACTAGAATTAATTACTAGGATATTTATAACAACTTTAATTATTTATTACTAGAATTACTTTGATTATTTAAATTACAAAACGTCAGAAGTGCCTTACTTCTTGAAGGAAAGGATTCTCCACAATGTACCATCAAAAATAAGTGGCACAGTTTTTACAATAAATCAATAGATTCAAATACCTAGGCATGTTAAGATAATGAGGATGCCATGAAAGAGGTCAGTGCTCGAAGGAAGCTCATTTCTCGTACTAGAAGGAGGAGATCCACTTTTTCTTTGTTGAAAATGTTATAAGAATAGAAAAGCTGGAATTTATTGTGACAACAGGAAAGATTGAAGGGAAAAGAGACGATGACAAGAAGAGATGATACTGAACAGTTTAACACTGGCATGGAAAGAAGTCATCAATAGAAATGGTAAACTGTGCAACCAGTGCAGGGTCGCCATGCAGTGGATACCGTCTCATTGTGGAATACCAGGAAACGAGAGAGCAGACTGACTGGCTAAAGAAGGTGCTGCAGACAAGCAACCGGATGTACCAGTTACGTACCATCAGAAGAAAAAGATGATCAAATCAATCAGAAAGCCACCAACATCAAAGCAGGATGACTACCAAGCTATGAACAGATCGGAACAAATTGTCATTCTGCGCCTCAGAACAGGACACAACCGACTCCGCAGCCACATGTATACAAAATTCAAGATTGGCAATTCAGCCATGTGTACAAGTGGACAAGCACCCCAGACTGCGGAGCACGTACTTCAAGATTGCCCCGAATATGATATATTGAGGCAAACCCACTGGCCCAGAGAAACAACACTGGAAGCAAAACTATACAGACCTCTGTATGAACTACAAAAGACAGTGAAGTTTATACAAGAAACAACATTGCAGATATAGTCAATATATTTCAAGCGAACGAAAGAAGAAGAAGAAGAAATGGTAAATAGCACAAGGGGTAAAGAGTTGTGGAGAGACGTGATCACCAATGTCAGCAGGTGTGGTACTTGAAGAAGAAGAAGACGAAGAATTGTGGACATACCACGCAGAATTAATTCATTGTTTTGCATTATTTATTTTTCAGTATTTCTAGTCACGCCAAAAGGCAAGGGGCTTGCGGAATGCTTGAAGACAGGTATGATTATTAGTTGAGTACATTAAACCATTTGGCTTGTACCTTTAGTATGAAATAGGATAAACAAGAAGGTAGCAGTCATAAATTGCAGAGAAAGTTAATCATAAAGTTAAAATATAAGTAAATAATGCAGAACATTTGTAAAGTCCTTGTGCAAGTTTACACTTTAATATCTTTGCACTCTGTTGTTGTTGTTGATTACATTTAGCAGCCAATGCCAAGTTGAAGAATTTGCACATGTTCTGTAGCTGTTGAGTGGTGCTGTACTGAGTGGTGCTGTACTGAGTGGTGCTGTACTGAGTGTTTGTGTTTTTTGGGAAGCCCGGCAGTAGCTTTCTTTTTTCTTTGGAGAGTCCTGGCAAGCGAGTAACACACACTGAACTTTCTCATATGGATGGGTACAGTTGAGGAAGTTAGGCGCATGTGTGGGGTTTAATTTGTTTTAAGTGCTTGTTGAGTCGGGTGTGTTCTGTTCTTAGTTGGAAGGTTGTGCACTGCTCCACACGTCGTAGACTGTTGATGTCATTATTTTGGGGGATGAGCCATTTCTTTATAGAAGGCACGTCCAGTAGACCCTTTTGCCATTGCTCTTTGAAGTTGTTTTAGACTATTTGTTTAGCTGTCTGCATGTTGGCTGGAGTGTTTGGTTGAACCATGCTTGCTCCTAGTTTTGCTAGTCTGCCCGCTTTATCATTGCCTGTTATATCTGTGTGCCCTGGTATCCACTGGAGAGTTACTGTTGTATTTTGCTTGCAGGTTGTCAATTGTTTTGGCCAACTGTATTATTTCTTTATTTTCAGTGTGGAGGTATTCTTCTAAAACCTGATGTGTTGATTTTGAATCATTGAAGATTATTTTTTAAAAAAAATTTATTTTTTTCGTACGCCCGCTAATACTCGAGGCGAAATCTCAGGTTATTATTAATGTCTAACCTGAGACTGATTTTACGTGAGTATCCCTTTTTTCTTGCACAGAGACAGGTGTCCCTCGCCATTCAGGCAGATACTCGCCGATTTCGGAGGTACCCATTAGAGCTGGGTCGGCTCAGGAGCCGCCAGTCCCTGGTCTACGACACTCCTTCAGATGTCTTCGACAGGTCTCGAGTTAATCCAGTCCAAACCCCGGTCGACGAAAAATCTTTAAATGCCCTCGCCCGGGTTTGATCCTGGATCACTCGGTCACCAGCGCAGTGTGGTAACCACTACGCTAGCGCGGCTCCCATTGAAGATTATGATATCTGAGGGCATATATGCCCTGTGTAGTTCCTGAAGAGATAAAAAAAAGTGTAAGACTACTGCACCCTCAAGCTGTGCATGGGACTGGCAACCTCAGCATGGGAAATGAATTGCCACAGAAACAATGCTGCATAGACCATGTGACTACTTGATGCAGGGTTCCTTCGGACTAGGTCCAGTGCTGGCTGCATGCTCCATAAAGAGCACAGAGGAAAATGATGGTGATGATGATAAATGATGATGATAATGATAAATGATGATGGTGATGGTGATGGTGATGATGATGGTGGTGATGATGATGAGGATGATGATGGTGATGGTGATGATGATGATGGTGGTGATGATGATGATGATAAATGATGATGATGGTGATGATGATGGTGATGATGATGATAAATGAAATGGCAAACAGAAGCATAATTTATAGCGTTATCAATAAAACCACATTCTTTGGTTGAGGTTAAGGTCAGAATCACTGAGCAGCAACTGCAGAATATTTTCAACGAGCTAGAAAATTGGATTGAGGGGTGGTGTCACAAAAAGATGGTGGTTATGTGGGAATGAAAAAAATTGAACTGTATTGTTTTAAAACTTAATAAATTATACTTTCATATGCCATTTACAGTAAGCTTCTATCATATGAGCGTCCGATTGACAGAGTGGTTTGAGCGCAGGTCTCTTGCGGCAAAGAGCCTGGTTTGATTCATGGCATCGACACGCTTCACTCTACCCAGCTTTAAATGGGTACCTGACTTTGCACTTGAGTTAGGGAAGGAAAAGGCAGTAAGAAAGGGAACTAGTCACCCCACCTCTCGATGCTGGACCTATTATAGTGAAGTCTGTAACACTTCACTCCCCTACAGTAGTATCTCCTATGTGACTATTTTTACCTTTGTCTATCTTATGTTCATCCAACGTTATTAAAGTTTCAATTTGCACAAGGATTTTATCAACACCCTCGGTCAATTAAAATGTTTGGTTAGTCCTGACATTTATAGAAGAAACAAACCATAATGATTTTAAAAAACGGGAATCAGCTTGAGGAGAAACAGAGATCATCAAGAGCGAATAATGTCATAATAGTAGCATAGTGGTTAGTGCACTGGCTTCCTAGCTCAGTGGTCTATGGTTCGATCCTCAGATGATGTGGGATTTTCTTAGACCGGAAACGGCTCCTGGGTCGACCCAGTCCCAATTGGGTACCAGAGCATCTACTGGGAAGGTTGAGGCAGCCAGCGTGATGCTGACCACGTCACCCCTAGTGTGCCGATGGTCAAGAAAATATGGGCCTAACACCATGTTCCCAATATGCCTTAATGGGCGTGTAACGGGATCCTTTATCTTTTTTTTTTTTTAAATGTCATAATATTTATATAAACTGAACAAGGGAAAACTGCACAGGTGGCAGTAGAAATGTTTGTTCTAAAATTGACATGCCTCGAACTGTGCAAATCAAACCAAAAAACACGTGGAGATGGGAACTGGGAACAATAAAATGGGATAAAGAAGAGATGGAAAGATCTTGAATGGATGGCACAGGGCAGGAAGATTGGATTTTGTTGAAGGCTCATACTCCTAAGGGAGCTGATGGGTGATGATATTGAGGATTTATATACAACTAGTTCTGACCAGAAGAGAACAATGTTTAAAAATTAATAATCTGTTTGAAAATAAAATGTATTATTTATTGTGGCTTTGAGAAAAAAAGAAATCACTGAACTGAATGAAACATTAGTTTTTCTGTACCAGGGAAACGACCTTGGGAAGGGCCACCACAGTATCTGGACACAATTGCTGATGGTCTCAGATTGCAACAAACAGGGTACATAACTACGCCTATTCTTATTGACAAAGCTGAAAAAGAGGTTTTCGAAGTGGTAAGTTGCCGTATGTTAACTTTACATGAGTAAATCGAGTAATATGTTGCATTTGTTTCTAATTTACCAGAATAGGCAGTAAAATATTTCTATAGTATAAAATATTGAAAAATAATATATTGAAAAATAAAATATTGAAAAATAAAATATAAAAAAACATAAAAAACGGGTACAGCAGTAAAACTGATTGTAAGAATATTGTTATTGTTGAACAGAATCGACATGATTGCTCTCCGGGCAAACCAATAGATGCTCTGTCTCCCTCAGTATATGTCGAAGAGTTTGAATGCTAACTGTTCATGTAGCTTGCTGGGTGAATACACGATGGATACATGGTCTCCTACGTTAGGGTTCCCATTCGTCCCGTTTTTCCCGGGACAGTCCCGTTTTTTTTATAAAATGTCCCGGTGTCTCGAATTTATTCCAAATGTCCCACTTTTTAAGGGCCCTTCCTAAAAAAAAAATCTTTGGGTAACAGATTTTATTCCGTGTTTTAGTAGTGTTACTTTATCAATTTCCGGTTACAGTGGACCCTCGATTTGAATATCGAACAAAAATTCGAAAGTCGACCAAAACAGTGTTCAGTGAGCATCTACCAAAGGATTTAACTACAGGAAGGCAGAAAAGTTTCTTACTAGTACTGTGAGAAATCAGTTGCAAGAATTAGAAAAAGAAGGACACATAACAGTTGAAAAGTTTCAAAGCTATGCAGTAGATTTCTATGACACCTGCATTGAATATATTCAGGAGTGGTGTACACCATTTCTTACGCCTCTTCAGTCTACGGATTGGATCAATTTGAAGGGAAAGGAGTCTGTGACTTGGAAGAACATCCAAGAAAGCTATATATTCACGAAGACAGTGTCACCAAATTTTACTGTGAATGAAGAGGACTTATTTGATGAGTTTGCATGTGTGAAAAAATATTGTGAAAGCAAATTTGATGTGTGGAGTGAACTGAAGGATCAAAGTGTCAGTGAAAAATGGTGTGAGATGTTCGCTCATTTTACAAAGCAGGATATAAATGCTGAGAACCTGAAATGCCTAGTTAGTTTTTGTTTGGCACTGCCAGGATCCAATGCAGCTGTTGAACGTGTTTTATCATTAATAAATGCGCTTTGGACAGACGAAAAAAAAAAACAGACTTAAAATTAAGACAGTGAAAACTTTAACCATTATAAAGACCAATTTTAAGGATTTCTCTTGTGCTGAGTTCTATGTCCAAATATCAGAAGAAAAAAAAACTTCTTGAACAGGCCCATAAATCTGATAAATATTCTGATGAATCTGAAATATAAACTTGACTAATGTGTATTTTTTAAAGGTGCGATTTTTCTAATTAAGTATGTTTGTAATTTAGAATTCTTTTTTAAAGTGGAAGTTGTGTTAGTTAATATGTGTATTTTTATACCAGTATCTTATTTTAAGTGCAACACATAATATATAATAGATTTATTTGTGCTTTACTTTAATTTTTAACATGTCCCGTTTTTTTACAAAATGTCCTGGGTTTTTTAGGTAAAAATTTGGAAATGTCCCGGTTTTTGAACAAAACATTATGGGAACCCTATCCTACGTCCATCTCTACTAGCCTTACGTTTGATGATGACAAATTCCAACAGTCTTAACCTTGATGATTCATCTGTTGCAGTGTCATTCTCTAACAGGAATTTGTAAGAATAAAAATGCAACAATGGCATGGAAGTTGGTAGAATGATTTGAAAATAAAATAGAAAAGAGAAGAGGAGCTTGCATTGAATTGGGAAACATATAGAGATCAAGAGAAATCAATTGCAAATTAAAATTCAGAATCTTGAACTCTGATGTCAAGCCAGTCCTATTGTATGGCTGTGAAACATGGAGAACAACAGAACCAACATCAATCATAAAAGTTATCATCATCATTATCATTTTTGTTTGCCCTTTTTTTTACAGAACATGGATGGAGCCACCACTGTAGCTGGTTTCTTTGCAGGAAGCCTGCACCAAGCATAAGCTTGCTCCTGCAGTGGGTGGTTTCTGAGGTTGCCAGGCCTATACACAACCTTATATTAGTCGCCTTGTGCAACATGCCTCAGTGTGCAGTAGACATATTCTTTCTTTGTCTTTTCAGAAACCCCTGGGAACCAAACAGGGCAAGTTATAGACTTCCATAAATGGGTATTTGCATAGAATGAAAAAGGTGAAGGTGCTCCTATAGCAGATATTGCAAGAGGGAAGTGAAATGTTAGAGACTTCACCATACTAGGTCCAGCTTTATGACGTGGTGACCAGTTCCTTCTTTTTTCACTGCCGAGCCTTCCCTAAGGTCAAGAGCAGAGTCAGGTTTCAAACCCAGAACTTGGTAACTTTTGCCAACTGGTTAAAAATCTGAGTTTTTTTTTACACAGAATAAAGAATTTAAAATACCATAATAAGATTAACTATGTGAGGACAGCAAACCATAAGTCAGAAGAGTTCAGGATCACCACTGGTGTAAGACAAGGGGATATCCTGTCACCTTATCTCTTCATACTCCTCATGGACGATGTCATCAAGGCATGTAAGGAGAGAACAAGAAAGTATTCAGTGGGGTACTGGAAGATGAGACAGTTCTGTATTTCAGAGCTGGCATTTGCTGATGATGTTGCCCTGATTGCTAAATAAAAGGCACATCTTCAATCCAACCTGCAAGTCTGGATGGAAGAGCTGGAAAAGAGAGGGATGGTCATAAGCAGCTCTAAAACATAAACCATGGTGATATCACAAGAGGAAAGAAGACATCAGATTAAGCTGCAAGAACAGGTCCTGGAGCAGGTCGACCACTTTAAATACCTCGGCGCTGATATAGACCGAAAGGGAGGCATCAAAGAAGAGTTGGCAACTCGAAAAGCAGCAGCTGGGGGACTTTTTCAGGACATAAATCGAGGATTCCTCAGCAAGAGAGAAGTTGGTAAGAAAATGAAGATGGCTGTATGCCGCTCCACCTATGTCCCAGTCTTGACGTATGGATGCGAGTCATGGGCAATGACTACAACCCACAAAAGCCAGATCCAAACCTCAGAAATGAGGTATTTGAGGAAGGTGGTTGAAATAACAAGAAGAGACCTGGTCCACAACCAGACGATACGTCAAGGCCTAAAATCCCACCTCCTGCAGACCCAAGTAGAACAGTCCCAACTAAGATGGTTTGGCCATGTCTGCAGAATGGGAGAAGATCGGCTACCACGACAAGCATGGGAAACTAAGAGCCAGGGATCCAGACCTCCAGGACAACCCAGAGTCCGCTGGGAGAACAACATTAGACAATCTTTGAAGAACCGAGAACTAGAATGGAACCAGGCCAGGAGGAAGACATCCGATAGGATAGTCTGGCGCTCTCTCTTCCAAACCTCTACACCTCATGGTAGAAGGGGAACAACCACAATAAGATTAACAAACAGAAAATGATGGAAAGAACTAGACGAATACCGACATGAAAAGATGTGAAGAAAAGACAATGAAAGTATGTGACATACATTGAGGAAACCAACTAATAGCACTACAAGGCAGTCCTTGTTCTGGAATCCCCAGGGTAAGAGACAAAGAGGGAGACCAATAACACATGGAAAAGGGAATCAGACATAGACATAAAGATGACAAAGAAGACATAAACAGATCTCGAATGAATATCACAGTACAGGACGGCTTGGCATGTATTTTTTGAAGGCCTAATCTTCACTGGGATAATGAATGAATTATAATCAGCTGTTGGTTAGATGGTAATGATAGGACATTTTGTTTAGATGGTAATGATAGGACATTTTGTTTAGATGGTAATGATAGGACATTTTGTTTAGATGGTAATGATAGGACATTTTGTTTAGATGGTAATGATAGGAAATTTTGGTTATATGGTAATGATAGGACATTTTGGTTAGGTGGTAATGATAGGAAATTATGGTTAGATGGCAATTATAGGAAATTTTGGTTAGATGGTAATGATAGGACATTTTATTTAGGTGGTAATGATAGGAAATTTTGGTTAGATGGTAATGATAGGAAATTTTGGTTAGGTGGTAATGATGGGAAATTATGGTTAGATGGTAATGATAGGAAATTATGGTTAGATGGTAATGATAGGAAATTTTGATTAGATGGTAATGATAGGAAATTTTGGTTAGATGGTAATGATAGGAAATGTTGGTTAGATGGTAATGATAGGAAATTTCGATTAGATGGTAATGATAGGAAATTTTGGTTAGATGGTAATGATAGGAAATTTTGGTTAGATAGCAATGATAGGAAATTTTGATTAGATGGTAATGATAGGACATTTTGGTTAGATGGTAATGATAGGAAATTTTGATTAGATGGTAATGATAGGAAATTTTGGTTAGATGGTAATGATAGGAAATTTTGATTAGATGGTAATGATAGGAAATTTTGGTTAGATGGTAATGATAGGAAATTTTACCTAGAAGGAATTGAAAGGAGTTTTTGCCTAGATGGTAATGATAGGAAATTTTGATTAGATAGTAATGGTAAGAAATTTTACTTAAAAGATAATAAGAAATGCTGAGTAGAGCCCCAGGTCACTTAATATTGATTTAACTTGTAGTAACTGTGTGGGCCCATGTTATTTGATGTGTTGTATTTTATTTTTCATGAACTTCCTCAGAATGATCAAGAAATAGTTGATGGAATGAAGTTCAGTTTTGAAAGAATGAAGGTCAGTGTCTTGTCCATATGATTAATAAGTTAATGCCTTTTAA
Source organism: Oreohelix idahoensis (assembly GCA_024509875.1). Classification (NCBI taxonomy): domain Eukaryota; kingdom Metazoa; phylum Mollusca; class Gastropoda; order Stylommatophora; family Oreohelicidae; genus Oreohelix; species Oreohelix idahoensis. The sequence goes on along the minus strand of JAMPIV010014672.1, from coordinate 25,411 downwards.
AAATTCCTCTTCTCCTTCTTTGTTCGCCCTCATATAACCACATCTGTTTCTGTCAAATTTATTGGAAGTCTGTCTCAAGCTTCTATTACTGCCATACAGTTTTTTCTATCAGCCCGGTTGGTGAAAACCAATGCTGCCAATCTGCTATCATGAAGGCAGCATCATTGAAGGACATTTTGCACCATTTGTTTGTCGTCCCCATATGGGATACATATGTGTTTATTCTCAATTATTTTTAATTTTTTGGAACCGATTTTTTACTATTTGAGTCTGCAGTCCAGTAAGTTTCAAACCTGAAAGTTTTTCATTTCATCTCTTCTCATGGGGGGGGGGGCAATTGGGGGGGGGGTCTGTTATAGGGCTAATGGGTTTTTAAAGCTGAAAGTTTTGCAGATTCATACTTAGAAGGCGTATCCTGAAAAGGTCAAGGGCTAGTCCCATCTTCAGCACCTTGACTTGCTAGGTGGGGTGACGTGTATCTAACTTTTTAAAGCTGAAAGTTAATATTCATTTTAGAAGGTAAAAGGTCAAGGTAGTCCCATAGCAGATACTGCCGTAGGGGAGTGAAGTGTTAGAGACTTGACTATACTAGGTCCAGCACTGAGAGGTGGGGTGACCAGTTCCCTTCCTCACTGCCATTTCCTTCCCTAACTCAAACAGCAGAGTCAGGTACCCATTTCCAGCTGGGTAGACAGGAGTGTGTTGGTAATTTGATTTGAACCCAGCACCTTTGCCACGAGAACCCAGTGCTCTAACCACTCTGTCAATCAGACAGCACGGCTTTTTTTTGGGACCGGGTTTGCCTTCCCTCTTCGATCCCTACTCTCTCAGCCAGACTGCAGTGATGCAGCCTGTTTCCAGGACCACCACGTGGAGGTGGAGTAGGGTCTTGGTCAGCTCTGGTTCCCTGACGCAAGCAGTCAAGCTATGGGTCGCTGACTGCATTCTCTATTGCTGCGTCTTTGGGTCACTGACTGATATAAAGGAGCAAATCAAGATGTGGGTGCCAGGTTTATCAGATGTGGGTGCCAGGTTTGACAGATGTAAGTGCCAGGTTTGACAGATGTGGGTGCTAGGTTTGACAGATGTGGGTGCCAGGTTTGACAGATGTGGGTGACAGGTTTGACAGATGTAAGTGACAGGTTGGACAGATGTGGGTGTTAGGTTTGACAGATGTGGGTGTTAGGTTTGACAGATGTGGGTGACAGGCTGGACAGATGTGGGTGACAGGCTGGACAGATGTAGGTGACAGGCTGGACATATGTAGGTGCCAGGTTTTACAGATGTGGGCACCAGACTGGACAGATGTGGGTGATAGGCTGGACAGATGTGGGCACCAGACTGGACAGATGTGGGTGACAGGCTAGACAGATGTGGGTGCCAGATTTGACAGATGTGGGTGACAGGTTTGACAGATGTGGGTGACAGGCTGGACAGATGTGGGTGACAGGCTGGACAGATGTGGGTACCAGACTGGACAGATGTGGGCACCAAACTAGACAGATGTGGGTGACAGGCTTGGCAGATGTGGGTGTCAGGTTTTACAGATGTAGGTGACAGGCTGGACAGATGTGGCTGCCAGGTTTTACAGACATGGGTGACAGGCTGGACAGATGTGGGTGCCAGGTTTCACAGATGTGGGCACTAGACTGGACAGATGTGGGCACTAGACTGGACAGATGTGGGCACCATACTGGACAGATGTGGGCACCAGACTGGTCAGATGCGGGTGACAGGATGGACAGATGTGGGTGCCAGGTTTTACAGATGTAGGTGACAGGCTGGACAGATGTGGGTGACAGGCTGGACAGATGTGGGTGCCAGGTTTTACAGATGTGGGTGCCAGGCATGACAGATGTGGGTGACAGGCTGGACAGATGTGGGTGACAGGCTGGACAGATGTGGGTGACTGGCTGGACAAATGTGGGTGACAGACTGGACAGATGTGGGTACCAGGTTTTACAGATGTAGGCACCAGACTGGACAGATGTGGATGACAGGCTGGACAGATGTGGGTGACAGGCTGGACAGATGTAGGTGGCAGGCTTGACACATGTGGGTACCAGGCTGGACAGATGTGGGTGGCAGGCTTGACACATGTGGGTACCAGGCCGGACAGATGTGGGTGCCAGGCTGGACAGATGTTGGTGCCAGGCTGGACAAATGTGGGTGCCAGGCAGGACAGATGTGGAGTTTTCCATCGGTACTCTCCAACACATACCTCCAGTTTAGTTCCCAAGTAATCTTTTAGGAAATGAAGAAAGAATAGAACGACTGCTACTTCAGGCATCCTGTAAGAGATGACTTATATAAGGTTGTACATGCGGCTGGCATCCACATCATGTAAAACAGACTGTAGTGGTGATGATGATGATGATTACACCTGTCCTGTATGATCAGTTCAAGTTCATCCCATGCCTTCTTTATCTTTTGAGTATCTCTCCAATTCTCTTCTCCATGTGCTTTGGGGTGTCTCTCCATCTCTTTTACCTTCCACTTCTGCTTTCCGGTTTATTGGCAGCCATCTTTGCTCCAACATGTGACAACACTTAAGGGAGTATTTTTTTCTTATTTCTGTAGTTTATGTTCTCCACTTAATTCTCACTTTCTTTCCCTCCTATCTCTTGTTTGTCTGCCCCTGATGAAGGCCTTGTGGCCGCAACGCAGGTTTTTCTTGTCCTTTCTCTTTTTTTTTTTTTCATTCTGAAAGTTTTCTGCAAGGTGACCAGCTGGAATTGTGGTTCCATGCTCCATAAGGTGCAAAAAATGTGAAAGGATGAATAGTGATGACTTTCTATTACAAAACATCCTATTTACCATCAGGATCCTTTTTTAAAATTCTTGTACGCTTTTTCATTGCCTCATCTTCCTATCTGAGAGTGGAAGAGCAGAATGGTAGACGGGCCTACGCGCCCAATTCTTTACCCTTTGAAAATAAAGTTCGTTCGTTCATTCTGTCTTGTGAATAGTTTATTCTTATTACACATAGTATATCATTATTTATGTATTTATTTACATTTTGTGTTGATGTTCTTTCATTTCTGCATTTTAAATAATTACTTCTCATTTCATCATCAAGGACCATGCCTGGGTTTGTAGGAAGTCATTGCTCCACAACTTCCTGTCTCCAGCACTATTTATTAATTCTTCTGTTGACTTCTTTCCATGCCATAATGTCAAACTGTCCAGTATTTGCTCTCATTGTCTTCCTCTGTCTCTTTTTTCCTTCAGTCTTTCCTGTTGTTATGATATATTCCTCCTTTCGTCTTCTCATAACAAGATGGAAGAGAGCCAGACAACCACTAAAGGTAGTCCCAGAGTAGATACTGTTGATTCTTTCTGTTTTTAAGAAAACTAAATGTTTTATGTGGCTCCTGAGGGTCACTGTTAAGACAAAATATAGGACCACCACTCCCACCAGGCATGTCGTAAGAGATAACAAAGGTTATGCATCAGGCTGGCAACTTCACCCTCTAAATCAAATAGTTGCAGAAACCACAACAGCAAAAGCACGTAGATAAGTGTTTTGGTGCAGGCTGCCATGCTCAGTAAAGATACAAGGAAAAAGGAATACTTTATTCTCAAACTTTGGTATTGCTTGTTGTCTATGCATTTTTTTAACTTGTTTAATTACATACTTTGGAATTGATGACAAGAACCAGACAAGTGCCAGTGGAACAAGAGTTGAGAAGAAGACGCTGGTGATAGATAGGACACACATTGAGGAGACCTGTTGATAGCATTACAAGGCAGTCCTTGTTCTGGAATCCACAGGGAAAAAGAGGCAGAGGTAGACCAAAAAACACATGGAGAAGAGAGCTGGATACAGAGGTGAAAATGATGAAGAAAACATGGGAAGAACTTGAGCGGATGGCACAGGACAGGAAGACTTGGCATGTGTTTGTTGAAGGCCTATGCTCCTTGGGTAGCTAAAGGGTATTGATTGATTGAATTACATACTTGCCTCATTTAGTTCCCGGGGGGGGGGGGGTCTTTGAAGAGACAGAGAAAGAATAGGACCACTACACCCTAAGGCATAAGTTTGGTCCTCCCTGACCTCCCAGTCCTCCACTGTACAAGGCAACTAATATGAAGTTTTTGAATGGTTCTGGCAACCTCATGACATAAAACAAGTTGCCATAGAAAATGCTGCTGCAGGAGCATCTAACTGCTTTGTACAGGCTTTCTGTTGGACCAGCTGCAGTGGTGGCTGCATGCTTCATATGGAGCACAAAGGATAATGGCAATGATGAGGATGATGATGATGAAGATGATGATAATGATGAAGATGAAAAAAAAGATGATGATGGTGAAGAACAAGATGATGATTAGGAAGAGAAAGGAAGGAGGATGGTGATGATGTTGAAGAAGAAGAACTAGATATCTTCATGGATATACATTCTCTTTATTCTCTCCCCCTCTCTAGTTGGTAATAGAACCAGCATCTGGAGCAACTGTGGCAGCCGTATTCTCTGACCAGTTCAAATCCCTGGACCACAGTATACAAAACGTTGCAGTTATTATAAGTGGAGGAAATGTGGAACTTAATAACCTGCCCTGGTGATTGTGAGACGGTCAACTGTGATCCTGAAATAATTGAAGACCTCGTTGAAAAAACCCAGACATGTCACCAAAATTTGAAGTGTGAGAAAACTGAATTTTAAAACTTGAAACGATATGGCACAAAGAAGGGTGGCCTGTTTTTATGCATCATTTTCTTGGAGAGCAATGGAGTTTTCAAATATGATTTTAGTTTCTACACCTTCTTTGGTGCTGAGGTCAGTAAGTCAGTTTTTATAAAAATGTGACATGTAAGGTCCTCAATTATATTAGCCTAAGGGTCGTTAAAAGTGTACCTGGGACTATACAGAACTTTATATTTACTTAGTTTTTCATTTATTTGGGATCCACTCTTGCCTTGAAGCATCAATAATTGTGAATGTACTTGCGGCTGATGTCAGCTTTATTTTTTGTTTCTTCAAAATTCTGTTCATTTTCATAACTAAAGTGTTTGAATCTTACAAGCTTAAATTTTCCACAAATAAGAACCGAATATTTTGAAGAGATAACTAATGAGAATCTGGCTTAATTAAATTTTTTTTAAAAATTGTATCTTTCATTTATAAGCAGACATCAATGGTGATGGTCCTTGCAATAAAGCATTGTCGAGCAGACGTATGGTGCAGCTTTCATTTTGGTTTTTCCTTACCCTTCAACTCCCCAAGGAGCTTAAGTCTTCAGCAGACGTATACCATGTCCTCCTGTCGCGTACAATCAACTCAAAGTTTTTTTCATGCCCCTATTACCCTGTGGATTCCAGAACAAGGGCTGCCTTGTAATGCTATCAACAAGTTTTCACAGTGTGTTTCCTATCCATGGCCAGTATCTTCTTCGCGTCTCTTGTTTCTGAAATTATATAATAGTATTGCTGAGTAACTTTTAATAATGTTCAGCAAAGATTATTTTTTATTATTTCAACCACAGAGAGGCTATGTTGTTGTTTATGTAGGACTGCCGAGCTCGTGGCTCTTTCTTATCCAGTGTAATAATATACAGTATAATAGACATGCTATAAGAAGCATTACTATGAAGGTGAGATACCTGTGGCATTAATTTTTAAGAGAAAAGTGTTTACATTTTCACACATAATCTATACACATTAATATATATATATAGCTGTTTCAAAACTTTCCTCCAGTATTGCGGAGGTCACCTATTTGACCACCCTGAAAAAGAGGATGTGTAGATAAGTAGACTACATTTGTGCAGCTTTGTTGTTGGATCATTTTTTTCCATTTGCTCCTCTTGGAGCATAGAGCCACCATTGCATCTGCCCCCCCCCCTTCCCCCCTTGCAGGAAACCTGCAGAAAGTATTAATATGCTCTTGCAGTGATAGTTTCTGCAGTGATTTGTTTTATATGATGAGGTTGGCAGCCTCTTGTACAACCTTTTATGACATGTTTGAGGCTGCAGTTATCCAATTTTTTCTTTGCCTTGTCGGAGACCCCTGCAATCTACGTGGGGCAAAAGTGTTGTGGTTGTTGTTAACATGTAATTTTATTTTTGTTTGCTGCCAAGGTTTCCATGCAGCCTTGTGACTGGCAAGTAGAAATCCTTAATGGGAACTCTATTTTTGATCAAAACTAAGAATGGGCATTTTGTTCGCCAGTCAACGCATGTGGCAAATTAAATTTTAACCGGCATGATACTGCATGAAAATAATTCTTGAAAAAACTTGTTTCAATGAAAATGCTTACTTATACTGATATTTCCAGCTTGACCTTAAAACTCTGAGGGGTTCTTTCACATCCATATGATTCAACAGGTCTATGAAATTTTAAGTCACGACACACGTAGTGAAATACATACAGTACAAATCACGTTGAGATGTGGACTGAGTTCAGATATTCAGTTAAATTGTGCCCAGTTGGTCAGACAGTTAGAGGGTCTCACATTGAATTTTTTTGTTTTAATCATTGAGTTTCCTTAATTTGCACTTTACTGTGTAAGGTTAAAAAAAATGTTAAGGATCCCATTACATCCCCATTGAGGCAAAGTTGGAATATGGTAACCAATTGTCTGGTAAACTATTAACCGCTAGAAGTTTATCTTATTACGTATTTCCCCTTTGCTATTACCAGTTGAAACACAATTACGTACCAACAGTTACTTTAAAAAAATGTTGTTTTCCATGAAAATTCTAGATTTTTCTTCAAATGAAAATTTTATTTCTTAAATTTCATTTAAAAAACCAAAAAATACCAACAAAAAGGTAAATTCCTTCCTACCCACATTGATTTGGTTTACATATTTTGAAGATTTTATACTGACATGATGAAATTTTGATTCCGTAAAGGGGGACAAACATAAAATAGCAAAAAAGCAAAGGGATTTAACAGTTTGTAAATTCATGAAGAATTTTATTTATAAATTAATGAAATTATTATGTTTAACAATCAATTCATTACAGTTACACTTATTTCAGTTCAAGCAATGTTTCCATGAGGACGTAATTGTAAATATGATAGCTTTAATTTTAAATATGTAATTGCTTTATTGCTTCCCTTCTCTTCTTTCTTTCTCTCTGTCCTCTCTCTCTCTCTCTCTCTCTCTCTCTCTCTCTCTCTCTCTCTCTGTGTAATATAATTGTTTGTGAATATACGTGTGTATGTTCAATTACTCAATGCAATGTTAATATTAATGACTTGTTATTGAAGTTAAGAAAGTTTTAATCTGAAAACATCTTGAGAATTGCATTATTGCAGGGCAGAAATGTAAAAAGGCAATAATGCCCATTTATTTACCTGATGAAATAAAGATTTTGATGGTTCGTTCTAATTGGAAGAATTGCTATAGATTTCATTCTGCATCATCAGAGTAAATTTAATTAACTTGAAACAGTAATTAATGGGACCAGGCTTATATGTAAACTGCAACCTTCGTTCTTGTAATCTGTGAAGTCTGTGCTGGTTTACATGGATATTAAATATTGCAGAATGTTGTTATTGTTATAAAATTTGTTGGATGTAGTTCTTATTGTTATTAAATTTGTTGGATGTAGTTCTTATTGTTATAAAATGTGTTGGATGTAGTTTTAATTGTTATAAAATTTGTTGGATGTAGTTCTTGTTATAAATGTGTTGGATGTGGTTGTTATTGTTATAAAATTTGTTATATATTGTTGTTGCTGTTATACAATTTGAATATGGCTGTTATTGTTATACAATTTGTTAAAATGGTTGTTATTGTTATAAATTTTTTGATATGGTTGTTATTGTTAAACAATTTGTTGGAAATGATTGTTATTGTCATAAAATGTGTTGGATATGGTTGTTACCGTTATAAAATTTGTTGGATATGGTTGTTATTATCATAAAATGTGTTGGATATGGTTGTTACTGTTATAAATTTTGTTGAATATGGTTGTTAAAAAATTTGTTGGATATGGTTGTTATTGTCATAAAATGTGTTGGATATGGTTGTTACTGTTGTAAAATTTGTTAGATATGGTTGTTATTGTTATACAATTTGTTAAAATGGTTGTTATTGTTATACAATTTGTTGTATATGGTTATTATTATTATACAATTTGTTGAAAATGATTGTTATTGTCATAAAATGTGTTGCATTTGGTTGTTACTGTTATAAAATTTGTTGAATATGATTGTTATAAAATTTGTTGGATATGATTGTTACTGTTATAAAATTTGTTAGACATGGTTGTTATAACATTTGTTGGATTTGGCTGTTAGTGTTATACAGTTTGTTAAAATGGTTGTTATTGTTATAAGATTTGTTGGATATGGTTGTGACACTTTCACAAAATAATAACCTTATTCATAAAATTGCTTTTTTTGTGTTTGAGATCTGTTGTGTGTGCCTATAGGGCGAGTATTTTTATTTATTATATATGCATATGGTTGTGAGAACTTGTGCAGCTATTACCAGTGAGTATTTTGATATGTCACGTAAATGTATGTGGTTGAAAGAAAGTATGCATCATCTTCATCATTTTCCTTTTCGCTCCTCCTGGAGCATGGGGTCACCACTGTAGTTGTTCCCCTTGCAGGAAGCCTGTACAAAGCATTGACCTGATCTTACAGCACTGGTTTCTATGGCAATTGGTTTTACGTGATAAAGTTGGCAGCCTCAAGCACAACCTCACATTAGTTGCCTAGTAACAAAATGAACAAGCTAACAAAACTAGTCTTCTCTAACCTAGTTGAGGGAGAAGCTGAATAGTGACGAGAGAAGCCTGAGACGGACTGCTAGCTTTATAAGAAAGATACATATGGTTATTAGAGAGGAAACAAAGAAGAATTTGCCTTGTTAGTCATACCTGATGGTACACTAGTCTTGTTCTTTCTTTGTATCTGTCACGGATTGCCTCCCCTGCTTTGCAGTAGTGGTCCAACAGTGGCCAAAACTCAAGAGTATCTAATATGGGTCGTCAAAGGTGTCTCTTGGCAGAGTTGTAGATAGAAGGGTAATGACGCTTCTATCCCAAGGGAGTTTTCACAAGATTATTCAGAAGTCAAGAACAATGCGGCATTGGCAGGGCAATTGTTAACTTTTTTATCTGATCCGCCGCCTTTTGTGAAGAAATAAGCAAAGGTTTTTAGCCCATTCAAGCCCCGAGCTGGTGTAAATTCAGCGAAATCCCTTTTATAAGTATTTGCTCTATAGCTGTAAATAAATGTCTAGATGTATATATATTAAAGAGTCTTGCTCATATGTATGCTTTCATACCAATAATAACTGAGTCAACAATAATTGTTTAGTTTTAAAATAACATGCAACACATTTAATGATCAATTAGTTTTAACAGGTTAAAATAGCGATGAAATGATGATGAATTTTAGATGTAAATCAAATTTCTCAACATTGAGACTTGGACTGAGGATTTAAATTAAAATTTAATGTCTGTTTGCTGGTGCCTTTTACAAGCACTTAGCTGGTATAAGTGAGCCCTGCAGCCTTGGTTTCATCAATTCTTTTGTGATGATGACACTTAACAGTCTGATAGCTTCGTTCCTCGAACCGTCTTATAGCTTCGTTCCACAAACTTGAGACAAAATAAAAAGAACAAATGCCTCTGCTAAGTACATTTGTGGGCTGCAAATTAACAGGCACATTGTCTCGCTGTTCACCCACCAATGTTAGTCTCTCTGAATAATTAAATTCTTGAGTATACACAGTGTAACTCAGGGAAGATGGTTAGAAATCACCAATATTCTTCTGGGTAATAAACTGGGAAAATATGTCTGGACAGCGCAAGCAGTGATTTGCCTGAATTACAATTAACAATGTACATATATCTCACAAAATGATATTATACACTTTAGACACATGTGATGTAATCATCACTCATCACTGCTCCATTCGGAGTATGAGGTCACCTCTGCTGTCAGTTTTCTGTACGACTAGCAAGAAACAATCACCAGCGCTTGCTGTAGTGGTTTATGAATATACTATTTTCAGATGTTGAGGTTGCCAGCCTCACATATAACCACTTAGTAAGAAAAACATGTCAAATTCACATTTGTAAAATAAATGTTTACACTTACCCCAAAGTAACTTTTGGGAACGCAATCTCCTGGCACAGTTAGAATGAACACTAGCAACTTAGGTTAGGAGCGGATTACACAAAATAAGACAGCAAACAATTTCAAAGTATTTAGCTAAGATACTTGTAGTATTATTGTAGTTATTCTTTCAAACAGTGCCAAGGGACTAGAACAGTTAATCCTGTCTGTAAAAAGACACAGTGAGGATCAGAATCTTTTTCTGAACACAAAAAAAAAAAACAAAGATAATGTCCAGTGACAAAACAAGATGCCAACCAAAAATTACCATCAATGATGAGGAAATTGAAAATGTCACAAATTTTGAATATCTTGGCTCCATAATTAACAACAATGGAGACTGCTCAAAAGAGGTCAGAAGGAGACTGGCCATAGCAATGCAGAGGTTAAATAAAATGAAGAACCTATGGGATAACACCAGCAAATTAATAAAAGTAAAACTTCTGAGAACGTGCATCTTTCTGGTGGAACTGTGGTGAAGTGAGATGTTATAAATATTTATATGGGGACTTAGTGTACTGACTGAGATCAGCTGTGAAGGTATATATATCTAATAAGAGTAGTGTATTATATATAACCTTGCTTGCTGCCACATATGTATACCTCAGTCAGAATTATTCTGGAATAGTGTGATGACTACGTTGTATGTCTAGGGTATGTGTATGATGAAGTGTAAGTCATAACAACAACAGACAGATAAACAATTTAATTTATTCCACCACACTTGACAACACTGTGACACTCACATACATATAACACTCTAAAGGATATCTTAAAGGAGTCACTGATAACTTTTCAAATAACAATATGTATTCATTGCTGTTATGAATGAATATGTGTCCTGATTCAAATACAAAGGGAACCAGGAATCACAATCAATTTTACTTACAAGTTATATGTACAGAATTTATCAATATGAATATTGTAATGACATATATTATTAAAAGTATCCTATGTGTGTCAGTTGTGTAGTAGTAATATGAGGTAATACTGGTTTTGTTTTGTTCAAGCTCTGTTGGTATTTGTCATCATGACTTCAATAGTTTGTCTTTATGGGAACTATTATTGGAGATGTTCTCAGTTCCTGATATTAACACAATTTAATTCCCCTCTTAATGTTATTTTTACAAGGTCATTTTAAGCTGGGGGTACATAATTTTGAGCTCAGCTGGCCACATCAGCTTATCTTGCGTGATGGCGGCAGGAACAGACTCCTCTGCTCGACTCTCCCCTGGGCTCTGGAGACACCTCACTGATAGCTAAATGGACCAAGGAGTATGCTGTCCGACTCTGGATTCAGCAAAGCTCTGACCAGGTGCTGCTCAATACCATCAAGACCACGGTCCCTGAAAACAAGAAGGATGTACCTTCTACTTCATAACTAATTTATACTCTCTTTTTACACTGAGCACAATACATCACAAACATTGAGTTCAGAGCGTTAGGCCAACTGTCAGCTTCATCTGAAATATTTTATACCAGTATTTACCTCCTTAATGGTTACCACGCCTCTGCACTTCCAGCATTATTTCTGTCTAATCAATAATCTAGGTGTCAGTGTACTGTTTGGCCATTCCATGCAGTTTTACTTTCCTCCGACACCTTCTGTTCAGGCGGGAGCATTATAGGCTTTACATCATGTTTGCTACTGAACTACACATATATACAGGCATAAATTAACAATTCACATTCAATTTTCATTAAAAGATACTGAATGTTTCAAGCTTACCACAATTCATGGAAACAAACACAGATACGTTGATTAGCAATGAATTCTGGCACAACTACTGGCACAAATTCCCATCTGCTTATGTTCCAGGCTTTTATTTAGCAAAAATATGAGCTGGCTTCAACGCACTGTTGCTTTATCAAGCTTATTTGACTAGTGGTCTCGAACTAACGCTCCTAAGTGAGTATATCAGCGAGTCTAGCCAATGGAGCCACGTTTCGACAAGTATTTGAAAAAAATTTTAACTTCCTACGTCTCCCCTAACAACCAAAGATAGTATTTATAGCCCGACTAATCGTGTTTAGCCTTACATATCATTCCAGCCAATCAGTTCAAATGTAACTTGTGGCCCATTTCCCGTACAATGGTGGTGTAAAAAAAAATCTACCACTGAGCGATTCTGATTTTGGGTGTTGTCTGACAGCACCATCATTTTATTTTGGCTATAACTTGTTAATTCCTAGACTATTTGCATAACGCCGTACATATTCTTTGTCAGCAAACCCTAAGGAACCCAAATATATATATATTTAATAGAGCTAAGTGGCTGCGTTCAAAATATGCAATTTCTTCTACCTCCTGTTTCGAAGATGTGCTGTCTGGGTACTGTAATGTTTTCAAACGTAAACCCATCTATTGTTATCTTTCCTAATAAGCGTTTTTTGTGATTTTAAAACCTAACTCTGGGAAGGGTAGTGAATTTATCACTGTCCGTCCGAAAAAGTTAGTGCATGTAGCCTTACACGCGTGATAGTAGTAATTGTGTATCGCGTTACGCTTGTTGGGGGTGGCATTAATAGCGAGACGCGTGTTTAATTTTGCATGCGTTCCTGATTTTATTCGCCCCTCTCTCTTTCTATTTGAGTCCATCTGTTCGTTCGTTTTGGTAACGTAATATAATTAATGTTAGGATTAATTAGGTCATTACGCAGTCTGCCTCTCAATGTTTTTCTTAGAAATACAGCACACGTTTCATTGAAGAAAGCGGGTAATAATACAGTAGGCTTTTACTATCAACGTGAAAGCGTTACAATTTGCAGACGAAGCAGAAAACAAGGGGGATTTCGAGTACATTCCTTGTGACAGCACTGTTATTTTACCATTGCTCTTTTCTTTATTAGAATTTATTTGTTAGGCTTCATATTTACCTAATAATTTATATATGTGGATTAGAATATTCCACGACATCTCCCCTCTTAAAACAGACATTATATGTCAGTCCTTTATTCTATATACACATAGAGAAATTTATTATTAGTTCTGGGGTTTACGGTGATTCTCATCACACGGATGGCGGCTTAAAAAATCCGCTCCCAAATTTGTTTTTCCAGATATATACTCAATGCTAAAATTATATGGAGCCAAAAGTAAAGACCATCGGAGTAACCTGGAGTTCTCATGCCTAGCCTGTGCTAGAAACGATAAAGGTTTGTGGTCTGTTTGCAACTTAAAGGCCTTCCCATACAGATAAATATTGAATTTCTTTATTGCCCATATTACTGCAAGACATTCTTTTTCGCTAGTTGAGTAATTGATTTCAGCTTTATTCAATTTTCTGCTAGCATATGCCACTGGGCTTAATTCCCCATCCAATGCATCGGATTTCTGTAGTAGAGTTGCACCTAACCCAATATTACTTGCATCCGTCCTTACTATGAATTCTTGACTTAAGTCAGGTAATTTCAAAATGGGTTTACTTGTGAGCTTTTCCTTCAATTCTTGGTAAGTCATTTCACATTGTGGTGTCCATGTAATGCGATCTGGATGTCCTTTACGTGTCAAATCAGTTAACGGTGCACATATGGAATTAAAGTTTTTGATATACTTCTGGTAGAAACCACATAATGAGACAAAGGATCTCACGTCCTTCTTGGTTTGTGGTCTCGGGGCTTTCTGTAGTTTCTCTAAATTCTTTGGGTCAGGGGTCATGTTTCCCTGATAAACTGTGTGTCCCAAAAATTCCAATCTTTACATCCAACGCAACATTTGGTTGGTCGGGCTGTTAAATTTGCCTCCCTAAGTCGATTAAACAGCATGTTCAGAGAGTCAATGTGTTCCTCAAATGTTTCTGTTGCTATCAGGATATCATCCATGAAATTTGTTATACATGGATTATTCAGAGGGTCCAATAATTTTCTCATCATTCTAGAGAAGACACTAGGCGCATTCTTCAATCCAAATGGCAATCTATTAAACTCATAGTGTCCTTCTGAAGTACTAAAAGCTAGGTATGGTCTAACCTCAGGCTTTACTGGAATCTGATAATATCCTTTACTCAGATCCACTTTGGAGAAATATTTAGCTTTATTTAGTCTGGCAAACAGCTGATTTGTATCCGGCAATGGATCCACCTGTCCTTCTGTAATAGCATTCAGTCTCCTGTAATCTATACAGAGTCTATGTTCTCCAGAGGGCTTCCTTAAGAGTACAACACCGGAACTATACGAAGATTCACTGTGCGAAATAATTCCTTCCTTCAACAGATAGTCTATCTCTTCCTTCAAAGCTTTCTCCTTAGCAAACGGAATCGAATATGGTTTCATACAGACAGGTGTGGGGTCTATCAGTTTCATATCATATTCCAATAGGTTTGTATGCCCTGGTCGGTCTGTTAACACCTCTGCATGATTATTTAGAACCTGTTGCACTCTCTCTTTCTGAGTTTTCGTTAAATGTGTACTGATTTTCACCTGTGCTGCTGTCTCACAGGGGTGTAATGGATACTCAAATGATGAAAGTGGTTCCTTTTTCATCTCCATGGCGATGGACAAGGTCAACAAGTGTGTCTCCTCCTGATGTTCTCTTTCCAAATATTTCTTCAGGAGATTCACATGATAGATTTTTTCTTTCCCCTTCTTATCTATCTTATAATTTGTTCTAGATACCTTCTCTAAAACTGTATATGGACCCTGCCATCCAATTTGTAACTTATTCTGACTCCCGGGCAAAAGAAGCAGTACTTTCTCTCCCACAGCCAAATTTCTGTCTTTCGCCTTCCTGTTATAATAGGCAGCATGTTTCTTCCTGGCTTGTTTCAAATTTTCATTGGCAAGTTTCCAACCAGTTTTTAAACGAGTGGTCAGCTCATTCACATATTGGTATGAAGATGTAATGTTTTCCTCTGCCTTTTCATCAGTCCACGTTCTTAACAAAGCTACATATGGACCTTTAATTGTGTGGACCTATTTGTCCATGCACCGGTATGGTCTCTTCCACTCGAAGCTTTATAGTGATGATTTTTCCTCCCAGAATTATCATTCACAAAACGACCGCTACCAATTTTTCTTTTCTGGGGCTTTCTCCCCACTTAAAATTCTTGATGAGAGATTTCCTCTCTACATCTTCTTCCTCCAGTTTGTTTAAGTCCGATTGAGGGATTTTCGGCTTATCCTGGGGTAAGACATCTCTTTGCACTCTCCGCATAGTGGCCATTGTAAAACAGTTAAGTGAAGCTTGTCCGTGAAAAGGGGCTTCCCATTCCATTTGGTCCACTTTATCAAATCTATTTTTTCTTTTTATTATCAGGCCTAATTTTGCCCCGTGGCGTGTCCAGGTCCTGATCCATGTTCCCACTTGTGGGTGTTCCCTCATGTGCTATGCTACACCTTTCTACAAAATTCTCAATGTCCCATCTTGCTTTGGGCCAATAATAATTGTGAGCCACCTTTTGAATGATGGTACCTATCTTCTCATGGTCCCCATCTGGTTTCACATGTAGGCTCCTTATTAAGTCTGCCCTATATCTTTTAGGAAGTACCAGTTGTCCCTGACCTTTGGATCTAGCTCCAGTCTTCCTATACATCAACTTGTTTTTCATGTAAAAATCTCCCTTGCCTGGAGTTGTATGACAAGTTGACAATTTTCTGAAACAAGGCTTGAGTGTTTTATCCCCAGCCTGTGCCTTCCTCATCTCTTCTGGAGTGGTATCTAACATAATATCCTCCTCCTGTCTTGAGGTCGACCTGACCTGAAGGGTTGCCATATACACAGGTTTCCTTCTGCAACGGTCAGTGTCATGATTGTCCATCTGACAATTTTTACACCACCTTTTTCCTTGGTTGAAAGATTTTCTTTCATCATATTTCCTTTCATCGAATTGTGGGAATTTATTTTTATTTTCATACCGTGGCCTATCAAATTGGTGCTTACCTTTATTTTGATCCTTAGGATCAAATTTATTAAAGTTCTGTGGTGCCCTAAAGTTATCCACTTGTTTCTTTTTATTTCCTGTTACCTCTGCTTGAGCTGCTTGATACCTTTCAGCAACATTTAGCAACTCACCCAGCCTCTCTGCACCTTGTTCCATGAGAAACTTTCTCAGGTCTGGAGCCATGGACTCTCTTAATTGCTCTATAAGGACCATTTCCTTAAGATCTTGGGTTTTCCCCAGAGAAGTCCATTTCTCCAAGTATGTCTCTATTCGTGCAGAAAACTGGTGATAGGTTTCACCTGACAGTAGTTTAGCTAATTTCTTGTCTTCCCTTTCTGCAGCTAATTTCTTCTCTTCCCTTTCTGCAGCTAATTTCTTCTCTTCCCTTTCTGCAGCCTGTCTTCTTTCCTCGGCTTCCAATGCTTTAGCCTCTTTGTCAGCCTCAATCTGCAACCTCTTAGTCTCAGCCTCAGATTGTAACTTCTTAGTCTCAGCCTCAGCCTCAAATTGTAACTTCTTAATTTCCCTTTCAGCCTCTAACTTTCTTTCGGCTTCAAACCTTCTTTCTTCGCGTTCAATAAATTTGTCGCATTCCGTAGTGACATAGGCAACCATAACTTGCCCATCTAATCCTAACTCCTTTGCAGTCTGAACAGCAGCAGATCGAAACTTGGCCAGGTCCGCCATTGTCTATCAGGTAAGTTTATACAATGTCTAACCAACAATTTAATCTCTCAATATATATCTAATGGACAACACAGGCACCGTGAGCTCAACCTTATTTAATTCCACCCAAGGATACCTTTTAATTCTTATATTCCCTGAAGTGAATTACCCCCAATATTTTTAATAGGGAAAGATTCAAAATCCCAAGAGCGAGACCCCAATATATGTGGTGAGTGAGATGTTATAAATATTTATATGGGGACTTAGTGTACTGACTGAGATCAGCTGTGAAGGTATATATATCTAATAAGAGTAGTGTATTATATATAACCTTGCTTGCTGCCACATATGTATACCTCAGTCAGAATTATTCTGGAATAGTGTGATGACTACGTTGTATGTCTAGGGTATGTGTATGATGAAGTGTAAGTCATAACAACAACAGACAGATAAACAATTTAATTTATTCCACCACACTTGACAACACTGTGACCCTCACATACATATAACACTCTAAAGGATATCTTAAAGGAGTCACTGATAACTTTTCAAATAACAATATGTATTCATTGCTGTTATGAATGAATATGTGTCCTGATTCCAATACAAAGGGAACCAGGAATCACAATCAATTTTACTTACAAGTTATATGTACAGAATTTCTCAATATGAATATTGTAATGACATATATTATTAAAAGTATCCTATGTGTGTCAGTTGTGTAGTAGTAATATGAGGTAATACTGGTTTTGTTTTGTTCAAGCTCTGTTGGTATTTGTCATCATGACTTCAATAGTTTGTCTTTATGGGAACTATTATTGGAGATGTTCTCAGTTCCTGATATTAACACAATTTAATTCCCCTCTTAATGTTATTTTTACAAGGTCATTTTAAGCTGGGGGTACATAATTTTGAGCTCAGCTGGCCACATCAGCTTATCTTGCGTGATGGCGGCAGGAACAGACTCCTCTGCTCGACTCTCCCCTGGGCTCTGGAGACACCTCACTGATAGCTAAATGGACCAAGGAGTATGCTGTCCGACTCTGGATTCAGCAAAGCTCTGACCAGGTGCTGCTCAATACCATCAAGACCACGGTCCCTGAAAACAAGAAGGATGTACCTTCTACTTCATAACTAATTTATACTCTCTTTTTACACTGAGCACAATACATCACAAACATTGAGTTCAGAGCGTTAGGCCAACTGTCAGCTTCATCTGAAATATTTTATACCAGTATTTACCTCCTTAATGGTTACCACGCCTCTGCACTTCCAGCATTATTTCTGTCTAATCAATAACACTGACAAACAACATTTTTCTTTCTTATATAAGAATAAGTGTTCTTAGGTTAGTTTCTTGCGCTGATTTCAAATTTGAAATCCGTTTATCTCTATCACGTCGCGTTCTTAAGATATTTGTGAATAAATATATTTTTGGGAAACCGTTATTTGCTCCGTTTCATTTTTACTATATAACTTTTTAAAAATTAATAAAATGCAAAATAATTCTACTTTTTATACTGCTAAAAGATGCATGACACATGTTACGTTATATTTCAAATAGTTACTGTATTTTGAAATAATTCTGAGTGAAATATGGCTTCTAGAAGTTGTAGAAATTCGGCTGATCTGTTCTGTTACGTGTGCGGATATTTTACCGATCATGTTCACCAGAAAAACTTTACACCATTGCTAAAGAAAGCATATGAACTTTATTTCGATTCGAAAGTTGATGATGCAAATAAATCTTGGAAGCCAAATGCAGTTTGTTCGACTTGTGCAAATACATTGGCAGGTTGGTTACGAAAATCGCCGAAGCATAAGTCGATGCCTTTTGGAGTGCCAGTAATATGGTGTGAACCGACAAATCACGCTACTAATTGTTACTTCTGCTTGACAAATATCTATGGTTTCACTTTTAAAACTAGAAAGTCTGTGGTTTATCCAAATATTGAATCGGTTTCGAAACCAGTGCCTCATGATCCAATCACATGTCCGATCCCAGTTCCACCAGAACAATATCCGTTGGACGTGAATGAACCATTAGAAAGTGATAGTTTGCCTGCTTTAGAAACTAATTCTGACTCGGATTATGTACCGGTGAATGATGGTGTTCACTTAATTAACCATTCAGATCTTTCAGATCTAATACGTGATCTCGCTCTCACCAAGGGACAAGCGGAATTACTCGGTTCGCGACTCAAAGAATGGAATCTTTTAGCGCCCAATACTCCGATATCTAAATTTCGTCATAGACACAGATAACTTGTTCAATACTATGAGATGGATGATGTCATTTGCTATTGCAAAGATATAAAAGGTCTAATGGTGTACTGCAGACAAACAATTCGAGAACTTGTTACATGGTAGTGAACTTCGCGCATGGATGGCATTCAAATCGATCGTCGATTACTTTCTGGGAAATCACAAATCTGTCGACTATGTGCATATTGTTAAGCAGTGCATAGATGCATACAGAATTATTGGCTGTAACATGTTCCTCAAAATCCATTTGCTCGATTCGCATCTTGACTTTTTCCCTGACATCCTTGGCGAAGTCAGCGATGAACATGGAGAACGATTCCATCAAGATATCGCTGTAATGGAGTCACGTTATCAAGGACGGTGGAGTGTGACCATGCTTGCCGATTATTGTTGGATGCTTCATCGCGATGTACCACATGCCATTCACCGACGAAAGTCGACTGCAAATAAATTCAAGCCTACATAACTGTTATACTTCTTGTACAAATGATGTTGTAATACTGTATGTGTTGTTAAAAAACTTCAATTGCGTATTTCTAGAGATCCCGACCTGATAGAGAAAAACGGTTTGCAGATTTAAAAACAGCGCATTAAAATTGACCAGAAAAACATAGAAATGTTAGAGAAAGAAAAAAAAATATTTTTTTTGTTAGTCAGTGTAATCTAGGTGTCAGTGTACTGTTTGGCCATTCCATGCAGTTTTACTTTCCTCCGACACCTTCTGTTCAGGCGGGAGCATTATAGGCTTTACATCATGTTTGCTACTGAACTACACATATATACAGGCATAAATTAACAATTCACATTCAATTTTCATTAAAAGATACTGAATGTTTCAAGCTTACCACAATTCATGGAAACAAACACAGATACGTTGATTAGCAATGAATTCTGGCACAACTACTGGCACAAATTCCCATCTGCTTATGTTCCAGGCTTTTATTTAGCAAAAATATGAGCTGGCTTCAACGCACTGTTGCTTTATCAAGCTTATTTGACTAGTGGTCTCGAACTAACGCTCCTAAGTGAGTATATCAGCGAGTCTAGCCAATGGAGCCACGTTTCGACAAGTATTTGAAAAAAATTTTAACTTCCTACGTCTCCCCTAACAACCAAAGATAGTATTTATAGCCCGACTAATCGTGTTTAGCCTTACATATCATTCCAGCCAATCAGTTCAAATGTAACTTGTGGCCCTTTTCCCGTACAATGGTGGTGTAAAAAAATCTACCACTGAGCGATTCTGATTTTGGGTGTTGTCTGACAGCACCATCATTTTATTTTGGCTATAACTTGTTAATTCCTAGACTATTTGCATAACGCCGTACATATTCTTTGTCAGCAAACCCTAAGGAACCCAAATATATATATTTAATAGAGCTAAGTGGCTGCGTTCAAAATATGCAATTTCTTCTACCTCCTGTTTCGAAGATGTGCTGTCTGGGTACTGTAATGTTTTCAAACGTAAACCCATCTATTGTTATCTTTCCTAATAAGCGTTTTTTGTGATTTTAAAGCCTAACTCTGGGAAGGGTAGTGAATTTATCACTGTTCGTCCGAAAAAGTTAGTGCATGTAGCCTAACACGCGTGATAGTAGTAATTGTGTATCGCGTTACGCTTGTTGGGGGTGGCATTAATAGCGAGACGCGTGTTTAATTTTGCATGCGTTCCTGATTTTATTCGCCCCTCTCTCTTTCTATTTGAGTCCATCTGTTCGTTCGTTTTGGTAACGTAATATAATTAATGTTAGGATTAATCTAGGTCATTACGCAGTCTGCCTCTCAATGTTTTTCTTAGAAATACAGCACACGTTTCATTGAAGAAAGCGGGTAATAATACAGTAGGCTTTTACTATCAACGTGAAAGCGTTACAATTTGTAGACGAAGCAGAAAACAAGGGGGATTTCGAGTACATTCCTTGTGACAGCACTGTTATTTTACCATTGCTCTTTTCTTTATTAGAATTTATTTGTTACGCTTTACATTTACCTTTTAATTTATATATGTGGATTAGAATATTCCACGACAGCAACATACGGATGTGAATCATGGACCATTACACAAACATTAAAGACAAAAAACGAATCTTACGAAGCAAAGTGTTACAGAAAAATTCTCACAATATCTTGGACCAAGAAGAATAAAAATATAGACATCCTACACGACCTGAACATCGAGAAAAACTGGCTCATAAACAATATCATGTCCCGGAAACTGAAATACTTTGGCCACATTACACGTCATAGTGGTTTAGAAAGAGCAGTGATGGAGGGTATGGTTACCTGGAAGGCGAGGCAGGGGCCGACCAAGACGACGGTGGACACAGGACATTGAAGACACCTTGAATACGACAATGGAGGAGGCAGGAAGGCTGGCTAGAGATCGACAGTCTTTCAGGCGGGCTGTGATGAGAGCGACGTTCTGCAAAGTACATGCTACATGATGATGACTTGAAGTAAATATGACTTCCTCTACTTTTTGGTTCTTGTTTATGATGTTCTCCATGTTTCAGAGCCATACAATAGGACTGACTTGACATTTGAATTGAAAATATATTGAACGTCATATTAGATGCCGTTTACAACAGGCCTGAGGCTGCTATTTCCCAGAAAAATACTAAATCTCAGTCACCACAGTACAATTTTCATTCGCGAACAAGATACGTACCACACATCTGCACAGACTGACCACGGGTCGTACACCGTACTGCAAGCAAAGCAGCAGACAAGAGGAACAAACAGTATAACACCCCCTTCTAAAACCAGCGAGGTCAACCTATGGGTCGCAACCCAAAAATTGGGTCCTGGGAAACATTACCACGGGTCGTTTCCCTTACTCAAAGTTTTAAAACTATGCATTTGGCAGAATTCCTAAACAGTCATACGCCGATTAAAGTCCACGGTACATTCTTTGAAATAGGACGTTATGCGATTTGGACGTTGTGCGAACACCATACTTTATACTTAGCAAAGTTATATGGGATACTGTAGTGTACCTGTATTGACTAAATAGCCAAGATACTGTACACATACAGTACTGTATTTCAGCTGTATCTGGCAAGGTAATACTGTCCATATTACAAATTTGCTGGGGCAAATAACCTCCCTCTACAATTAGTTTAGTCCCAATTAAGATGGTTTGGCCATGTCTGCAGAATGGGAGAAGATCGGATACCACGACAAGCATGGGAAACAAAGAGCCAAGGATCCAGACCCCCAGGACGACCCAGAGTCCGCTGGGAGGACAACATTAGACAATCTTTGAAGGACCGAGGACTAGAATGGAACTAGGCCAGGAGGAAGACAGCCGATAGGATAGTCTGGCGCTCTCTCTTCCAAACCTATACACCTCACGGTAGAAGGGGAACGACTAAGTAAGTAAGTAAGTACAATTAGTTTATCTAGGGTTTCGACAAAATCTTCTGCTGCCTTAGCATCAGCACTCGCAGACTCACCACTCACTTTCACAATATGCAGCGGAAAAACGTTGTTTGAAGCACTTGAACCACCCAGAACTAGCACTAAACTCGATATTTTAGTCTGGTCCTGCTTTTTCTTTAAGCATTTCGAACAAGCTTTGTGCCTTAGCAGTGATCGTCAACGTGCTGAGAGGGATTCGCTTCTGTGTTTGGTCCTCAATCCAGGTCATTAGCAATTTTTCCATATCTGAAATAGGTCCCTCTCGCATTTTCGTAAGCTTTGTAGCTTTCAGTGGAGCCGATCCTTTAACAGCTTGGAGAATTTTTTCTTTGTTCATCGAGTGCGACATGCCCACATCACGAGCTATAGCATTCACTGGTTTTCCACCTTCGTGATGTTTAATTACCTTTTGTTTCACTTCCAAATCGATACTTTTCCTTTGTCTCTTGCTGCTGCTATCACTAGAACTGGTTTTGCTGCGTTTGGGAGCTATGATGCACTTCACGGTAATGTATTTTCGAAAGTTCACATTAAAATAACGATAGTAAGTACAGTACAGTACATACATAGGCCAGTAACATAGGCGTTTATTATGACTATCAAGACATGTCTCTGTATTATAGGTTATATATGTACTGTACCATTATACGCCTGGCATCGCAATCGCTTTGTACTGTATACAAGAGACATGAGATACACGTGTTGCGTGCGGGAAGCTGTTGCTTGCGCTACGTCCGGTTACGTCCGCTTCGTCCTGTTCTCCGATCGGAATTTCTGAACTCTATTATAACCTTTTGGGACCACGGACGTATATGCGGTCGGAGGTTGACAGAACGGACGTTATGCGGCGCATGACTGTACTTAATTTTTACTTCTCAATTTTTGGTGCGTGGGTCGCCAGCTTCATCAACTGTGAAGTTTGGTCCACAGCCGTAAAATGGCTGAGAACCACTGCTCTAGACTGCCCGGCACTGGCAGATCTGTGGAAGCAACTGGTACTAACAAACCCACCGGCCTCTCACATCCTGTATGGAGGAGACACAATGAAGTCCCATAGCAGAATTTGCCGTAGGGGAGGAAAGCGTTAGAGACTTCACTAAGCTAGGTCCAACTTTATGAAATGGGGCGCCAAGTTCCATTACTCGCTGCCTTTGCCTTACCTAACTCAAGAACAGAGTCAGGTACCCATTTACAGCTGGGTAAACTGGAGCATGACGCTTCCAGGTTTTGATCCCGGAACCTGGCAACGTTTGCTACGAGAGGCAAGCGCTCTTAACGCTAAGCCATGGAGACACAAAGCAACTGAAAAAGGCGTGCGTATTCCAATGCCTGGCATAGGGGGAAAACGAGTGATAACTCTTAACCTAATTTTTTTTAATTAAAAAAAAATATAAACATGCCCACTACAAAAATATTTATGGAATGTGCGATTCCTGACACACACCTTGGGATTCTCGCCGGTGTTACGGAGTTCGTGCACTGTGCTCAGGTCCTCCTAGTGTGATCCAAGGGAGGAGATATGAGCACTGATGGAGTTGTCCGTGTGCAGTGGAGATAGTCCTCAAAACCAAACCAAACCTACCTAGGGGATAGTTAGTTGCTTATCCTTTACAGGACGTGGCAATCAACCCCAGCTTTTATTGGCTGTTTGTGATTTTTCTAGGCAATTTTTTCATTCAGTAGTTTGCCATTGCTTTCTGAACGGTTCGGCGCTTATACCATTGTTAAAAATCCACACAAAGCGATCTCCTACCAAACCACCTGCAGCAGGTTTCGAACCTGGTATATCTGGATTACGAAACTGCGTTCATACCCATTAGGCCACAGACGCCGACACCTAGGGGATAAAAAAAGTAAAAGTCAAGTCTCAGAAACAAAAATGAGGCTGTTTAACACAAATGTTAAATAAAAAAAGACAGTGCTCATTTCGGTGAGTTAGAAATGTGTTACGTCACCAGGAATATCATGTCATGACTCCCGACAATTACCAATTGATGTCTCCGTTGCGTCCTTCGTATCTCATGACCAGGCGTAATAACAAATATAATCCTATGGAACAGAACCATTCAACATCTAATAGGCATGTGACCTGTTGTTGTAATCTGTGAAATTAATTAATTTCTTGAGTGTTTATTGACTAAAAACTGATGATACTTTGTTAGAATACATATGTTTGTGAAATTGTTATAGCTCACCTATAGATATTCTCCTAGGGAATAATTCTAGAACAATTTGAGTGAATACTTTTGTTCTCATTTTTGATCGTTTTATTCTTTGAACCTCCATTTTATCTTGGATAATTAATACTTTTTCAATGAAAGCTTTTATAGTTGCTGCACAAGAGTAATGTACAGCCATTTACCTTCATTTTCATATACAATAACAAAGGTATTTATGCATATGAACATTTAAAAAAAATTATTTCCAAACGACTACAATAAACACACACTAGGGTGTCCATTTTCGTTTGGGCCAAACCCACTTTTTGTCTGTACTGAAAGAGTTAAAGAGAGAAAATGGATGATGCATGGGACACACCAACAGGAAATCAACCAGTCAGTATTGCTAAACATGCCTTTGACTGAAACCAGGGCCGTAGATAGGACTTTATTAAGGGGGAAAGGGGGGGGGGGGGGGGGGGGGGGGGGGGGGTGTGTTAATTTGTAAAAAACATTTTAATGCACTATTTTGGTACCGGTAGAGTATAATTTCTCTTCCCCCCCGTCCCCGTATCTACGGCCCTGATTGGAACCCAAAGGGGTAGCGAAAATCGAGGAGACCACACAGAAGTGGGAGAAGGAAAGAAGTAGCCTCCCCTAGTGCCCTTGATATATAGAGTGACGACAATTAAAATTTGGCCGCCATTTTCGGTCGTACCCGTATTGCAGGAAAATGGACCCGATCATGAGTTTCGGACCCAATTTGCATTTTCGTTTAGGTTAGCTAATAATCTGAAATGGTTGGTTGTTCGTCCATCACGGGTGATGAAGACCACTCTGTTCATCCAATTATTTAAGAATATGTTAGGTTAGTCTATGGGTACGAAGATGACTGAAGAGGCCGATGCGGGCCTGGAAAGATCTTGGACAGTGTGG
>JAMPIV010014671.1:0-65758 GCA_024509875.1 Oreohelix idahoensis | reverse complement strand
CTAGCAACTCTTTACATGATCAGATTGCTAGTTGTTAGACAACTATTCTGTCGTCTTTTAAGATACACTTGGTAGGCGCGAGTGCCAGGGTGGTCAAAAGACATGGTGCTCGAAGCAAAGGTTAAGCAACACTCTCCAGTCTACTCAGCTGTAAATGGGCATCTGAATCTGCTTGTGAGTTAGGGAAGGCAAAGGCAGTGAGGAGCTGAACTGGTCACCCAATCTATTGAAGCTGATTCCTACTACTGTAAAGTAGAGTATCTAACACTTCAATCTCCTACGGCAGTATCTGCTGTCTGACTGCCTTATTTAGTTCTTGGTACGTGCTTGAGTTCAGGAAGGAAAAGGCAGCGAGGAAAGAAACTGTTCACCCCACCTCTCGATGCTGGACCTAGCATAGTGGTCTATAACACCTCACTCCCCTACGGCTATGGGACTATCTTTACCTTACCTAGGTGCAGTAGACCGGTGCTCTGAACCCAGTATCAGAGCGCCCCCGTTTCCCCCGACCTATAAAGGCTGTTTTTGAGTAACATACTATATGGCCACCTCTTTATTTTTGTTATGCGTGTTATTGCCATAGCTCTGTGGAAGCAACTGTGGTAGTCATATATTGGTGTACTAGCAGATATACGTGGCGTTGCCCGAGTAAAATAAAACAAATGAACAATCAATATATCACCTGGTTGCGGTAATCTGAGCCACCATTATTATCTGAGAAACCAGGACAAACCATCCACGGTTAGTTCTCGGATTAACCCAATGACAACTATACATCTCACCTCCAGCATATCTACTCTAGTCATGTTCGCCATCAAATTTCTCACGACCACATTTAATTCAATCATGTCTTCCACCATACATCTCACCTCCAGTACATCTACTCCAGTCATGTCTTCCACCATACCTTTCACCTCCAGCACATTTACTCCAAGCATGTCCTCCATTGTACCTCTCATTTCCAGCACATCCACTTCAATCATGTCCTCCACCATACCTCTCACTCCTAGCACATCCACTTCAATAATGTCCCCCGTTGTCCCTCTTACCTCCAGTACATTTAATCGTCATGTTCTCTATTTTACCTTTGACACGGGTTTCCTCCCCTTGCTCTGCAGTTTTGGTTCAACAATGGCCAAAACTTAGAGTATCTAATGTGGATCTTCTAAGGTATCTACCTTCGCACAAGATTACTCTTGGCAGAGATGCAAATAGAAGGATGCTGATGCTTCTACCTGCTTCAACCAATCAACGAGCAACGTTCACCAGTCTCTGAGACAGAATAAATTAACGGCCATCATGTTCACGCAAGATGGCGGATTAAAACTGAATAAAATTAGGCTGTATGAGACCAGGTACCAAACCGGAGGAACCCAATCAGCTTGCTCCGCCAGGAACCAACCGAAAGCTTTCCTTAAGTATTTACCTGCCTATATAATCGGGCGGATTTTATGCATAATCACACATCACCGAGACGACGCCAGAGATACCGACCAACTGAAGAGGAGAGAATCTGTCACGATTTATTGCTTACCTGAGGGCATCGACCTGCAGCCTACTTCACTAGTCGAGTCAAACTGGCCTTTTTAAATCTTGGAGGGTTTATACGTGTCATAAAAACTGAGATCGTGGGTCGTCAATCCAGCTGCCTGGAACTCCGCAGGAGCATAGAGGTTGTCAAGACTCTACATCTTTAGTCCCCCTCAGTCTTGGGTGGGCTAACGAAACGATCAACAGCTGGTGTTTTGTGTCAACCAAACCAAGAAGGACAGCACTTCTAAGAGATGAGTACACATTAGTACCATTTCTGTCGGCATTGTGAGCAAAATCTAAGTCAATGAAGAAAACGTGAATTAGCGTAGCAAGAGACAATAATAAGATCATAGTGGATAAATTATACGAAAATAACAGCATAGCTGATAAGTGTTATATCCTTAATTAACAGCACAGCTGATACATGTACTATAATTGAATAACAGCACAGCTGATATAATTTGTGTTCCTATAATTGGAAAACTTGTTGTAATATTTAGTTATATATATATAAATATAAATATTTGTAAATCATATGTAAACTTACAAATTCATTACATTCCATTTTTAAACATTCACCCTTCAGCACAAGAGTAGATAGTGTATATACTAAATAAATAAGAAGGAAATTGTATTTGAACGACTTGTCAATTTTATCAGTGTTAAGTAAAATCTGTTTCCTTGGTTTTTTAATATCACAGTTAGTTACACAGCGGAGGTGGCACTTTATGTCGGTCTCCTCTCTACTATTGTTTCGAGATCAGATCATTCACAGCCGTAACTAATTTGTGATACCAGTAGTTCTCTCAGACACTGGGACTTCACCATTTTCTGCAGAAATTCTATTTCTGTAATTGTCAGTACTATACTAATCTTACAGCCAAAATAAAACCTCACGCCACAATGGGTGATAGATGTGATGGAGAAAAATTTTGTTTTCGTCATCGATAATTGATGACGGAATGTAAATGTTCATTGCTGTGGCCTGTTTAATAAGCACTTAGCTGAAAATCGATGAGCACTGCTGCTGTTGTTCGTCAGTCCGTTTTCTGTGACGAGGGCATGTCCCGAGCGATGTTGCAGGGGGTACTTCTCCTGGTGTCAGTGCTAATATCTCCTTAGGCTCGTCGTACGTAGACGTCTAATGTCAACAACAAGCGTCTGAATCACAGATTCGAAGCGTTGAGTCGTACCACAAATGGTCTTGTAGCCTCGTACCACAATTGGTCTTGTAGCCTCGTACCACAACTGGTCTTGCAGACTTGTACCACAAACTTTAGAAGAAATAAAAGAAAGAAACGCCTCTGCCGATTCTTAGTTTTTCTGATATTAATCAGGCGCCTTTTCCGCTGTTCGTCCACCAGTTTTTGTCTCTCATAAATTTTGTCCTCCCTGAGAATGCGTCATAACTCAGGGAATATGATGAGAAATCACCATTAATTTTTAGGTTCATTTAATGAAAAAATTGTGACTGTACAGCGGTGAGTGCAATGGCCTGTGCCTGAATGAACATGGTTAAGTTTACATATAACTCACAATAAATCACTCACTCCCTGCTCCATTCGGAGTCTGGGGTTTACCGCTGCTTTTGGTTCCCCGTGAGAACTAGCACGAAGCAATCACCAGCGCTTGCTGGGGTGGTTTATGAATATACTGTTTTCATATGCTGAGGTTGCCAGCCTCGTATGAATTTGTACAACCATTAGCAAGTACAAACATGTCAAATTCAAATTGCAAAAGAAATATATGTTACAACTTGTCGTGTAACGACTTCTCACCGACTTTTTCTTATGTCTATTATTTTACTCCTCTTAAAATCTCTATCGCTAGATTGAAAACAAATTCCCTTCGGATATCTTTTTCATTCTTATAATGATAAAGTCTCTCTCTCTAGTCTTATATTACACAGTATTTGCTAGCTCAGAATTCACACAGTCAATGGCTATAAATTATTCCCTTAGCGAAAGTCATTCCACTTGGAAGGTAAAACAGTGCTACGACAAGTCAGGAAGTAAAACCCTTTGTTTGTGCCACGAACTGGACGCACGTAAATCAGGGAAGGGGCAGGAACCCTGCCTTCAGCCGCAAGCACATACACAGGGATACTAGAGCCAGTTAAAATGAAGATAACTTGATACCCCTGGGACCAAAATAGAATTTGCAACAATGCCACCCAAGAAGTCACCCACCCCTGCCCGGGAACAGCCATCCTGGAATTGTGGAGGGAATTTTAAGTCATTCTATTTGTAACCATCATTCGAAGCAGATGTGAGCTTATGGGCCTCGATCGAGGCTACTTTGTGGTTGGAAAATCCGTGAGGGTTCAGTTGAGCGAAGTAAGTAGATCTAATACTGATGATTTTATAACATGAATAATCATATGTTTATCCACAACTTATTTTTGCAATACCTTTTGTAAGCAAAGTTTTAAATGTATTTCCATTTTCAGTGACAATAATTGTTATTTGCATGTTTGCAGATCACTCAAACTAATGTATAGTTTGCTGAGGTCATAGACCTAATTAACCACTGATCTTTATCTCACAGCCAGGCAGAAATAACTTACTTACTTACTTACTTAGTCGTTCCCCTTCTACCGTGAGGTGTAGAGGTTCAGAAATAAGACAGGGTTAAATAATTTATGTATATTATTGTTGTTACTTTGGGATTTGCATATTGATCC
Organism: Oreohelix idahoensis; assembly: GCA_024509875.1. NCBI lineage: Eukaryota > Metazoa > Mollusca > Gastropoda > Stylommatophora > Oreohelicidae > Oreohelix > Oreohelix idahoensis. The sequence goes on along the minus strand of JAMPIV010014671.1, from coordinate 61,542 downwards.
AAGCAAAACAGAAGTGTATTAGTGGTTCTTCTATTTTCTATTTCTTATAAGGCTTCAGTGTTCTCTGTCAAGACTACAAACTTGATAAAAGTGTTCTCAATCACTTCTCCCTTTGTCTCATATTGGATTACATGTATTTAATGCAATCCTATGCATATACCATGTTGTATGATTGAAGAACTATTTTATTATCAGTTATATGAATGTTATTTTCTACAGGAACCAGGACTTTAAGAATGTTACAATTATTTAGCTATTTAATGAATTTACCACTTGCCTGACAAAATGTAAGTCAGCGGTTCTCAAGCCTTGAGACCATGACTATCCTCCACATGATCTACTGCTCAAGTAGCGAGAATGTAAATCAGTGGTTCTCAGACCTTGGCAGCAATGACACCCCACCATGTTAAAGCAGCATAGGAAACTATGGATGGGTTTGAAAAAAAATCGAAAAAAGGTGATTCGTCTTACGTCCTCGTAAGACGAATCACCTTTTTTCGATTTTTTTTCAAACCCATCCATTGTCCACGTCTTACTTCAGTTCCCCTCAACTTCCATAGGAAACTATTACCCGGTGGTTCTCAGACCATTGTTGACAGTGACCCCAGAATTAAAATACTGCTCTATGGGCACTAGGTGAACCAATGGTTCTCAACCAATTGATGACCCCAGCCCATACCTCACAGTTTATGAAACTCATTGCCCACATGGGGAAAACCACTGCTGTAAATAAGCAGACAGCCAGATAGAGACTGAGAACTCAAGATACGCTATAATGTCAGTTAAGAAGGAGTATTTCATAGATAATAGATCACACATTGTTCCTGAATGGTAGTTAGCATTGTGTTAACTTAATTTCTGATGGACGCTTACCGGCCATCAGACTTAGGAGATGATTGCTCGTGAAACCACTAATGGGACTTCAATTGTTTCCAGTCCACCCAGGTTGTGATTACAAGGTACTAACCCAGGTTGCGGTTACAAAGTACTAACCCAGGTTGTGGTTACAAGGTACTAAACCAGGTTACGGGTCCACGGTACCAAAGATTACCCCTACCCACCATACCCTATTAACCAGGTTACCTTACCTTACCATATCAAACCATATCCTGTCACCCAGTAACCCATTACATACCACACATCCCATAAGCAGAAAGAGGTATTCAGCACAGGTGACTTACCCCATCCTTATCTGTGATGTGCACTAAGTCCAGGGAAGCAAACTCTGACACCCTCTGAACTGTTTATGAGATCTAAGTGCTGGGGCAGACCAAACCAAGATAGTCCGAAACAAATCATCTCTGCAGCTACTACAGGCCTTCGGAGAGATGAGTATAACACCTACCAACAGTACAGCAATAGAAGAGATCTACTGTCCATAGGATGACATACTAGTTGTTTTTTTTTTCTAAACAGTAGAGCTCAACTTTTTTTCATATTTATATGTATATTCAGATATGTGAGAATCTATACCCTTTTATTCAATTTAATTTAACAAAGTCTGTTGTTATTTTTCTTGTAATATTTAATTGGGTCCTAGTTTTTAGTAATTAAAATCTACACCCTGAGGACAGAGCCATAATTAAATTAAACACTTTTGGGTCGGGATATTTTTAATGTGGCTGGGCACCAAATCTCTTATCCAACTATATGTACTATACATATTCCTTTGTAGGATTTCGGATAAAGAATTTATCGTCTAGAAAATATCCTGTTTAGTTGCCAGAATTCTCTTTTAAGTAAATTTCTAGTACACCTTTTCCCGAGGAGAGGCAGTTCCATTACGAACTCGTAAACTATCAATAAGACATTATTATCTTTATTCTTCCATTCCATCCAAGCTGTCCTTCTCTTCAAAACCACTCCACGACACAACTCACCCCAACTAGGAAATACAATCTCCGGGCATAGTTTTAGAATAGAAAAGGCAACTTGCTTAGATGCCTCGAACACTTGGTCTGGGGGTAATTTTAGAATCCCTCTTATGACATGTGCTCCGATTCCTATGTCTCCAGTCTGTGTTTTTATAAAGTCGGGTTTTCTTCTTGAGTCTCGAAGATACCCGAATACTTTGTCTGGCCTTGTAATTCGGAATCCTGTCTTATTCTCTCTGGCTCTCGGAGTTGCTACTTGGACTTGGCAGTGCAGTGTGTTTTAGCCTCCGAATTTGCGAGGTTATATTTTATTTTTCGCTCCAAGCCTTCGCATGGCGTCTCCGACAAAACTTCTAATCAGAACGAATGTATATTTCCTGCTCTCATTTGATCTAATCCATGAGCAAGAATGAAGTGGGTCGGGGCATTTAATCATTACTTTTCCCCTCGTGTTTTATATCATTTTAAAATTTTAACACATGACCTCCTCCCTATATGGCATGGCTCCTTTCGTTACTCTTAGGTAACCTTTCAAACCAGACTTGCAGGATAGTTTCCTCGCTAATTTGTCTCCCCAGACAGGTTTCTCTGTAATAATTATTACAGAAACTCCTGGATGGAAGTGTTTATGCAATTATCACCCGTACTTGATTTCGTTCACTAGATGAATAATCGCTGACATTCGCTGACCACATATGTTTTCACAGACAACAGTTTGATCTTCCTTTATAGTCTGACTCAGTACTGTCGCGATGAGCGATCAACACCACATGTGTTTAATGTCTATATATGGGTGTCCGGAAATGCGTTACGTAAAAAGTCAACAATCATTGTACGGCTATTGTATCTTGCCTGTCTGGGTTCACTTGCTCAGCGATAAAATTAATCTGCCGGGTGGGTGTTATTAGCCATGAAATGACACGATTACAGTATGGAAAAGGGTACCCAAATATAAGGAGTGGCTGGGCACAATTTAATGTGCGAACAAAATGAAGAAATAATGGATGATGTAGGAGAGGAAGAAGAGGTTTAAAAGGACGCGACAATGTCGTCACAGCCTCTATACAATTAAACATCTAACCTCTAGCACATCTGCTCCAGTAATGTCCATTCTTTGCTCCCCTTCCTGGTCCTAGTAACACACGAGTCAGAAACATGGATAACAATAAAAACAAAACCAAAACGCTACAGAATTTCATAAACGAGTGCTTGCGTAGAATAGACGATTTGAAATGGTGCGACAAGGTTACCAATGTGGACCTGATGACAAGAACCAGACAAATGCCAGTGGAACATGAGATGAGAAGAAGACGCTGGCGATGGATAGGACACACACTGAGGAAACATGTTGATAACATTACAGGGCAGTCATTTTTTGGAATGATCAAGTTAAGAGAGGTAGAGAAAGAACAAAAAAATAAAATAAAATAAAAAACACGCACATGTGGAGAAGTGAGCTGAAGACGGAATTAAAGTGATAAGCAAGACGTGGAAATAACTTGAGATATAATTTCTTATGTGTTTGTTGAAGGCCTATGCTCCATGGGGAGCGAAATGGTATTGATTGATTGATTGATAATTCACTGAGGTTTCGGATGAGACGAAGGAAGAATAGAACTGCTTTTTATCTCATGCATATCCTAAAAGTCGACTATTATGACGCAATTATCCGATATTTCAGGTGAGATTATAATATAAATATCAGTCGTCCAAGAGGGAGTTGTTAACTATTGTGGATAAAAGTAGATTCTGAGGAGTTAGGTTACAGAATCTATTTTGTTCCGACATCACTTATGAAAGAAACGAGCATCACTTGTATTAGTTTGTGTGATGTCACAGTTTTTCCAACAAAGCCTACTTCACCCCTCCCCCTATTGTCACGCATCATAGCAAAATTTTAGACTTCCCCTCGTTGCGTGACGTCATATGTGGACAACCCCATATTTATATATTATGTATGTGTGTGCGTGTATAGCTCCTGGGGTCTCTGAAGAGACAAAGAAACAATAGGCTACTGCACCTTCAGGCGTATCGTGTACGGCGATTAATGAGCAATCGTACATGGGCAAGCTCATAATGTAAACGAAACTGCTAAGGAAGCCACTGCTGCACAAAGCTACAGTGATAGCTCTATGCTCCGAAAAGAGCGCAAATTAAAAATGATGATGCTGATATAAAGCATATATGTAGACATATGATATGTAACAGAGAGTAAACAGCTGAATCATCAATATATATATAAAATCCCAGCTTTTTCTGTCACTAACGCTAAGGGAAGCAACTGTGGTTGAAAGTTAGACATTAATTGTATTGTTTCCCTTATATGTACTCTCCTGAAAATAGTAACACTTGTAACCGTGGATATGTTGCTTTATGGATAAAGCCTAACTCTAACTCTGATCAAGTGGTATAAGGCTACTGGCAAGCTGCCAGAGATGTTGATTCCTTGATATGTATTTATTTGAAGCAGGTTCGATGCAGTGGTTTATTCCTATTTCGTAAGAAGTGGTAGTATTTTGTTTTCCTTTCATCAAATTTCCAATTGTATTTTCTAACAAAGTCCAGTTGAGCAATTTAAACTCCAAAGGGAGATTTTATTTTGGTATAACTTCAACTCTTTGTCAAAGTGGACAAAGTCACTTCCAAGAAGAAATCAATGGTACATGGTTTGATATGTTTCTTTGCTAAATTTGTCGTTCTTAGATCGTCTGGGGATTCCTACTAGTATTTACGAAAAGATGTTGGCTGAAATACAAGGTCCAGATAATACTAACCTGATCATAAAGGTCTTTGTGATCTAATAGTCAATATCAATTGACTAGTCTGTCATAGAGATAATCTCTCTTGGTCAGTCTTGAAAATCTTGAGTATGCCTAACCTTAATACAGGATCACTCTACGAAGTAATTTGCAATACTGAATTGGTTTCTGTCTGTTTCTACAATATATTCGTAGGGTTTGGAAAATCTCTCAATTCTGATTGGAAGAGGAACTACTCTTATGCCGCGTACTCAGATAGCTATGACGTCAATGGTCACTACGTTGGTTGCTAACAGTCTCTTAGTTAAGGGAACACAGTGGTCAGTGTCATTTGTTGTCATTTGAAACATGATTTATGAAATTAATCTATTGATCTTTTAAACTAATCTAATGACGTCTTAAACTATCCTAACATTCCGGTTACACACTCGACAAAGAAAAGTGCGCAAATGACGGTGCACAAAAATATTTATAGAACTGTGGTGATGCACAGTGGTTTTTAAAAATACTTTTGAATAAGTAAAATTACCGGTGTGTATTGGTGCTTTTGAATTTAATTCCCGTCTTATGATGGGCTTTTAGACTAGTTTGTTATATAAATGTAATTTAGTAAAAACATGGCCATGTAGTTATTTTCTCAGTCGTTCTGCTTATATATTTCGTTTTCGAAAGGCACGTCCGTTAAAAAACAAAAAATAAATCCTAGCAACACTAAACTTTATTCAAAAAATAGGAATAGCTCTTACCGGCACAATGGGAAAAGCACTGCACACTTATTCTATATATATATATTGTGGTGGGTCGATATTACTTATCTATATATTTATGTAGCAGATGTGAAGTCAGCTATGCAAGCTCCTGAGGAAGTTTACCTTTTAACTATATGTCAGGAAACCTGTCTTGCTTCCACCAATGACTACCACCCGCTATGTATGTTATCCCCAATTTATATGTTATAATGTATGGATGTTGTGTAGCTACGTGTCTAGGGTATATGCAATGTATGTGCAGAAAATAACAACAACCACACTTTAAGGTTAATAAACAATTAAGTAAACAACTCCCTATTGAATTTTGGTCTGAACAATTTTTTACAAATGTATTAAGTATAATTGAGTTGATTCATAAAAGATTAAACGTCAAGATATATTTACACACAAATTAGTTTAACTATTAGAGTCTATTATTTCCTGAACTAGGAAGTGTTCTTCGTGTAATACTTTTTTGTCCAAAATTAAGCACATATTTGGGAAATCAATATTGTCATCATTTTATTTAATCTGGTTGATATAGTAACTGGTGGAGAATATTTCAGTGAATTCACAAGGCCCCAAAACACAGGGCTTATCTTAAGATATTTGTAGAAAATTCTGCGATGTCCTGGTTATACGTCTTCCTCCTCACAGCACTGCTCAGCTTTCAGGATTCAAGATAAGGTAGGGCCCTCAAATCATATGGCCTCGAACAGGTACCAGGGTTGAACAACAACGTGACTGGCTCACTTCAGTTTCACACCCAGAAACTCTGGAAGTAGAGGATTAATTTCCCCTCAAAATAATATTCTGACCTATCTCCATTTGTAACAGGTTTGCAGATATCAACCAATCAAAAATCAGAACATAATACATAAATAATAATTATTTTCCCCCTCTGGTAGTGTGCTCTATTATCATTAAATATCTCAAACATATGTTTTGTTTTTTTTCTTCCTAGTCCTAATACAATATTATAATTTCATAAATACATTCAGGTAATAACATGGATTACATAAAGATGGCCAGTGATTTTCTGGCTATACTTAAACATTATTCATTAAAGTCTTTTCCCTTATTAATCTCTCTTTATCCCAACTTTTAAGTAAAACTGCAAGGATTTTATTAAGTTCTTTCCCCACAATGATAATATCTTTCTTAGCAACTCGGTGAAACAACACAAAGTTTGATGTTAACTTTACTCTTTATATAAATTTATATGTTCTTTTATCTCCCAAAGTACAAGCAAAGCTGTAGGGCTTTTACATGAAGCTATAAGATTATCTAACCCCATTTAATGAGTGTACGTAACATGTTGAAATGGCACTTGTACGACTGGGACTCTCCCCTGCAAATATTCATTCATAATCAATATGGCAAACACATTTTCAAATATAATAATAATTATATAAATGTTGGTCTTACCGAAATATCGAATTTTTTCACTATGTAAGTTAATTACAGGCCATAAATGGTCACACAAGATCTCCTGCTGAATAACAGAACAGCGAAGGCATCTGATCACACTTGTCTGTAAACGTTATTAACTTTACATGTGAAAGTTTAAATTGAAGGTGGCAAGGAACGCTCGTCTTTCTGAGTATTTATTTCACTTTCTTAGTTATGCTCAGCAACCAATCAGGGGACTTCCGTTCCTACGCGTCTATTTTCAAAAAAGTTAACCTACAATTTTCAAATCAGGAGACACCCCTTTCTATTGCCTCAATATGGCTAGCTTCAGTAAAGAAATCCCAGGCACGTCTATATATGTCTTCATTCTACCATATCGCTAGTATTATCTAAGTCATGTTAATCCAGAATGAAAATATTTACTTAGTCTACCGTTCGTCATCTAATGTATAAGGTTTCACACTTCTGGCTATTATTTTTACCATTTTCGTCTTTCCTTTATATTTATTCAAATAACATATCTTTCTTTTTACATTAAGATAATATATTTAGACTAAAGAATATTATATATTTAACAACTAATTAGTAGCATTTTAATCTTCATTTTTAGTCTTTATTTTTCCTTTCGTTCGTTTTGGCCATTTAGTTTCAGTTTTAACATTCAAACGAGCTCTATGCATTTCCCCCGTTCTCTCCCTTGTCTTTTCCAAGAAATACACGATTTCTAACTACACTAACTTTTACGCGTGCATGTTGGTTAAAGGCTTGCAAGTCTGTGACGTCACATTGGCATTTTCAACTATCGGCGTTTTACGCGTTAACCCTTTTGGAACCGAGAAATAAAACTAGTCTTACAACTGGGGGGAATTTTGCGAGACCATATGTGGGCGTGTTGTACATACAGATTGTATTTTACGACATATATATATATATATATGTATATATATATATATATATATATATATATATATATATATATATATATCTATATATATATATATATATATATATATATATATATATATCTTCCTTCTTTGATCCATAACCACCAACCGTCAAAGCAGTCAGCGGCCATCACGCCTGGTGGCGTCTTGTTGGGCAGCAAAAAATTGATTCCACTTTGCTCGGTCGGCGTTCTTGTGATGGTATCAGGGTCCCTTCTGAGGTCGTGGCCAACCCAACTCCAGCGTCTGCCAGCTATGATGGTGTGCATGTCCTCCTGGTTACTCCGAATAAGTAGTTCTTGGTTGCTGATGGTGTTTGGCCAAAAGATTCGGAGAATTTTCCTTAGGCAGATTGTATGGAAGGAGGACAGTTTCGACATTTCCTTCTCTGTTACTCTCCAACATTCGGCACCATAGAGAAGCACAGAAAGTACACAGCTCTCATACAGTCTTAATTTGGTGTTTGTGCTGTACTGGGAAGACTTCCAAATGTTGTTGAGAACAGCAAAGGCTGTTCTCGCTTTATTCATTCTGTTGTTAATGTCCTTGCTTGTTCCGCCGTCAGGTGTTACTATGCTTCCTAGGTAAGTAAATGTGTCTGTCTGTTCTAACTTCTGGTTCCTTACTGTTATTGGCTCAGGATTGCCCACATTTAGTGTCATGACCTCTGTCTTCCTCAAATTGATGTTCAGGCCAACCTGCTGGCCATACTTATACAGTCTATCGGTTTTGTCTTGAATGTGTTGATGTGAATGCGCGAGTAGTGCAATATCATCTGCATATTCCAAATCTTCCAGTGTAGAAAACGTTGTCCATCTAATTCCTCTTGGACTGCCCTCTGTTGTCTGGCGCATCACCCAATCTATGACTGTCAAAAATAATGTTGTTGATAAGGGGCATCCCTGTCGTACTCCTGTTTTCACTTCGAAAGTTACATTACTCGATCCAACACCGCACGTAAAGTTAGAATAGAGGCTTTTTATAATGGAAACAATGCGGCTGGGAATTCCATAAACCCTCAGAATTTTCCATAGGCTGTCCCTGTGTATGCTGTCGAAAGCCTTTTCAAAATCAACAAATTTAATGTACAGCTGTCTCTGCCATTCGGAGCACTGCTCTATAATGTTCCTGAGGGCAAATATATGCTCTGCACATCTTCTGTTCTTTCTGAAGCCCGCTTGTTCTTTCCTCAGTTTATGGTCAACTGCTTTTGAAATTCTCTGGATGATTATCCTGCCTAGTATTTTGCTGGGAACTGAGAGGAGGGTAATTCCTCTCCAGTTGTTGCAGTCTGCAAGGTCGCCCTTCTTGGGCAATTTGACAATTATTCCTTTACTCCACTCTGTTGGTGTTGTCTCAGTTTCCCAGACTTGTGCAAATAGTGGTTCTAATAGTTCTTCTGCTAGTTCAGGGCCTGTCTTGAATATGGTGGTTCTTTATTCAGTGTTTCTCTGAAGTGCTCTGCCCATCTTGTTTCCTGCCCCTGTGCTGTGGTGATGAGATTTCCTTGCTTGTCTTTTACTAACGTTATGTTGTTTGCACCTCGTTTTCCACTGATAGCTTTTAGTTATTTTATAAACTGTGCTTTGTTCATTTCTCAGTGCTGCCTCTTCTGCCTGTCTTGCAAGGTCATCCAGAAATGTCCTTTTGTTAGCACGGGTTTGACGTTTTACTTCCTTGTCCAGCTGACTGTACTGTTCACTATATATTGCCTTTAACCTGATAGACTTAGCTTCTGTTTTCTTTCTTTTCATTTCTTTTCTCTTCGCTATGGTGTTTAGCGTTTCTGGTGTTATCCAGTCTTGGCTCTTTCTTTCCTGGAATCCCAAGGATGACTTGCTGCTTTCTTTGTATATTGTTGAGATGGTGTTGAATTTCTGGTCGACATCGTCGGTCTCTGTTCTTTCCTGGCTTTTGGTAATCAGATATCGTCTCTTTATGTCGACCACGAACGCTTTTCTGGTGAGGGGGTCCTTAAGTTTCGTGATGTTATATCTTTTCTGTTTGACTGCAACTGGTCCAGCAGCTCTGAGTTTCACCTTCAAGTCTTGCTACTACTAGGTGATGATCACTTCCCACATCTGCGCCTCTTCTTACTTTCACGTCTTGTAGTGCATGTCTCCATCTGCCATTGATCATTATGTGATCTATCTGGTTTTTGTCTCGTCCGTTTGGTGATTCCCATGTTAACTTGTGCACTTCTTTGTGTTGAAAAAGTGTTCCTCCAATGACCAGGTTGTTAATACTGCAGAAGCTTATTAATTTGTCCCCATTCTCATTTACTGTTCCACTGCCGCATTTCCCCATTACTCTTTCGTTATAATTATTGTGTGTTCCAACTTTCGCATTTAGGTCTCCCATTACTATAATAAGATCGTACCTGGGTACAGTTTCCATTTCCTTTTGTACCTGTTGATAGAACTCGTCCTTGATCTCTTAATCGCTGTCGTTTGTTGGTGCATAGCATTATATAATTGTGGTGTTGGTGAATCTCCCTCTCAGTCTTGCTCTTATTAGTCTGTTGTTAATGGGTTTCCATTCCAGTAAAGACCTCTCCATTCCTTTCTTCAGGATAATGGCTACACCTTCGTTGTGCTGACCATCCTCTCTACCGGAATAAAGTACTGTTTCCCCTGTAGCTGTTTTTATTGTCCCCATCCCTGTCCATCTGCTCTCGCTTATTCCCAGGATATATAGTTTATAATTCCTCATCTCTGCTGTGATCTGTCTCAGCTTTCCTGTCTCATTCATAGTTCTGACATTCCAAAAACCAATTCTGGTTTCGTGTTTTGCGGTCTGGGCATCCGTTTTCATGCCAGTGGCTTCCTTTCGGCTTTCACCACTGTCAGTCATACGAGCCTGAGACTCCGGATGTCCGTCTTGCATCAACGTTTTTTATTTATTGCTGTTTCCGTAACATGTGCGATTTTTTACACAGACAGGGGTGTCGGCCCTGTGCTAAAACCCCCAACCTGGAGGACCAGGGTACCAGCTTTTGTCTGACCCCTACCCATGCAGACCAGTCCAGCTTGGTTGAACCTACCAGGAGTAAAACTCCCACTGGCATAGCTCTGGGGATTGTCAGGGTACACAAGCTGCCATACCGCTACAAGGTATAGGTACCATTGATGGCAGATATATATATATATATATATATATATATATATATATATATATATATATATATAGAGAGAGAGAGAGAGAGAGAGAGAGAGAGAGAGAGAGACAGAGAGAGAGAGAGAGAGAGAGAGAGAGAGAGAGAGAGAGAGAGAGAGAGAGCAATCCCCTGCTTAGGACTGTTAATTCGTTTTGAATACATGAATTTTATCCGAAAAAGCGCTAAACGAAAATTTATTTCCCATAAGAATTAATAGAAATCAAAATAATTCGTTCCCCAGATCCAGAAAGCCGTATCAAAATTTAATAAAAAATGACCAAAAACTAAATAGTTAACAATATTTATCAGCTACATATAATTATCAGACACTGTGAACACGTACGAAATATTATGTATGTACTGGGATGCAGTGGGTGAACTCTTTGAAACGTGCTAGCTTGTAAAGCTGAATTGTTGCCCACGCACAGATGTCACATTATGAGGTTCTGTTGGGTGAAACCCAATCACAATTTTAGTTTAGTTTAATTTATAATTTCAAACCCAACCACAAGGTATGGAGTCTCATGTTTAGTAAATGGTACCCACCCCTCATTCTGAACATTCTTGACACGACCGTATAAGGTTGCACTACTTATTATAAGACATGCCGGAAATCATTATATCATATTCCTTGCCCTAATTAATACATCCGATAAATCTTCCCCAAGACTGTTATAATTCAGACAACTTTTACGGTAGGGCAGTGTATTTGCGCGTCGCTCCCATGTTATCTCTTAACTGACCATCTGTTTATTACTGCCAGCCATCTTGCTTAAGGTTTTTAAAGAGACTTGTCGGAAATAGTTACGCGATAAGTCTGGTGTCCAGATTGTTAAAATCACGATAAAGCTAAGGATGAGCGATTTGAGTAATCATGTCTACCAAATTATACTCGTGTCATCTTACGCTACCATCGAAACAATTTCTTGTTTGTCGCCTTTGCCGGTTGGGCTGTAGCAGAATACTTGCATATCTGTCAGTAGCCTGTCTGTCAAAACAATAATACTGCAGACCAAATGTTGAATTAATGTTATTGATCCATCTGGCTGATTTAGTACTGATAACAATAAAAAGATAAGTAAACTGTGCAGTCTAGCCAAAACGTTCGGACTGACTGTGACCTACCGAGGATAAGACAATATTGCTAGATGAAGGCGTAAACGAGTGATAGTGATCGGATGAGAAGAAAGGGGGATGGTCGAGTGAATTCTGACCGAGAGGAATGAGGAAAGAAAAAGTGAATGATTGTTTCGTCACACAATACGCTATTGAAGATCAAGAGCACGATTAACTTTTTAACTACAGCAACTTCAATATACGCTATTGGGGTTAGCTTTTTAACTGTAACCACTTTAATATACGCTATTGGAGCTGAAAGCTTTTTAACTGCAAAAACCTCAATATACGCTATGGGAGCTGGAGGCGCTTTAACGGCAACAACTTTAATATACGCTGTTGGAGCTGGGAGATTTTTAACTGCAACAACTTTAATATACACTATTGGAGCTGGAAGCTTTTAAACTGCAACAACCTTAGTATACGTCATTGGAGCTAGCTTTTTAAATTCAACAAATTTAATATACGCTATTAGAGCTAGCATTTTAACTACAACAACTTTAAAATACGATATTAGAGCTAGCATTTTAACTACAACAACTTTAATATACGCTAATGGAGCTAGCTTTTTAAATGCAACAACTTTAATATACGATATTGGAGCTGGGAGCTTTTTAACTGCAACAACTCTAATATACGATATTGGAGCTGGAAGCTTTCAAACTGCAACAACCTTAGTATACGCTTTTGGACCTAGCTTTTTAACTGCAACAACTGTAATAAATGCTATTGGAGCTAGGAGCTTTTTAAATGCAACAGCTTTAATATACGCTACTGGAGCTGGAATTACCACTGCTGCTGGCACCAGACTTGCTCTCCAGTAGATCATCTTTAAAGGAATTAAATTCTGACCTCTACACAGGGAAAAATAATGATGTGAACGCTTAAAAATCTGCTGTCAAGTTAGTCACAATCACAAGCCCTTAACAAATAAAGATGGACAGAAGGTATATGTTAACGTATGAGAAATCATAGTCGTACGCTAGGTAAGGCAACACTAATTGCACAAGAACGTTCATTGCATCCCCACCCCGCACAGCGATTAACGACACAAGCGGAATGCGTAGTATAAAAAATAAAAATACTGGCTTCACACTTTTCTTACGAATCAACATGTAATGCGATATTAGGTGAATCCGACGTTTTCTCGGCACGAGATTTACTAGGCTATGTCTCCCGGCAACGAGGAGCTGTTATAAAATCTTTAAAACTACGATGCGCCTAGTTTTCTCGTGTTCATTTAATGATAATATTCGCGAGTTTCATTGAACAAATCTGCAGGTTACACACTCGTACAGTTAAAGACAATCGAAATTAAGTCACGGCCAGTGCTCTTAAACTTTTTAGAGGTTTCGCATCCCTTTACTGCTTTTTTTTTTTTTTTTAAATAATGTTTTGCCTCGTTTTGCGAGGCGCGTCCCGTTCAATCTAGTCGATTATATTAAGGCCCATGTCCAAATATAAAAGACCCTTAGGCCTGAGATTAAGATATAAGAGATCGTACAGCTTCTTAAGAAGCCTCGCACCCTTTTAAAGCATCGTAAGAAGCCTCGCACCCCATTAGCTTTCGGCTACCAAAATATGCCAGATAGGCAAAAAAGAAATATTTCGAGAAAATGTCATTTACAGTATATGACTAAGGTTCAGTATTTAATTAGCGTTGTTAATGTTCTATTTTGTAGAAATGCATTTAAGTTCCATGTATTACAAAGCGTTTACACTTACTTACTTAGTCGTTCCTCTTCTACCGTGAGGTGTAGAAGTTTGAAAGAGAGAGTGCAATACTATCCTATCAGCTGTCCTCCTGGCCTGGTTCCATTCTAGTCCTCGGTCCTTCAGAGATTATCATAGTGTTTATGATGATTCGTTTTCTAGAATATCTGGCATGTCTCGCACCTCAACAAGGTGGGTCCTGCACACCCTCCCAGGTGCGCATGCACCCCTACTTAAGAAACACTGGTCTAGATGACCATGGTCTTAAAATTATAGATTGTGTCGCGTAAACTTCCTAACCTGCCGTAGTGGACCACGAATTACGACCAGAGATTCAGAGTAAGGAGAGTTTTAGAAAGGTGGCGAACCTTTACTCAGGAATTACTCTTGGCAATAGAAGAAATAAAATGTGAGTATTCTTATGTTGTAAGCCCTGGGAGGTAAGAGTGTTAATTGCAAAAAAGCTGAGTTATCTCCGCTTCTGCAAGGTTTTCTATCGTCACCGCTCTTTTCCATTGTTAGTTATACAGTGTGTCAATAATGACAATAGGTTAATAGACTTTTTTAATTATAAAGTTTTGGCGAGGCGCGTCCCGTTCAACCTAGTAGGTTATATTAGGGCGCATATCCAAATACGAAAGACCCCTCGGTCTGAGATTTAATTTACTTTTAGGCTTGTAGACGATTTGCCCCCGGCTAAAGGGAATTCAGCAGGATATATATATATATATATATAATAGCCCCTTCAGTCATAACTGACTATGAGAATGCGCCCCTGAGGTGACAGCCCTCAGCTGCTTATTTTCCTGATGTTTTCGACGTTATCTCCTCTCTTCGGCTTGTTGTGTAAGCTTCTTTTCGCCCAATATATATATATACGAGGGGCGTTCAGAAAGTAATGCACCACATCGTTTTTCTCAGCTAATAATGAAGATAGAAGCATGAAATTTTGCACACTTCAAATATGGCATGTGCCAATTGTGTGCACTTAATTGCACAGCAACCGGCCAAATAATACGGCTGCCCTAAACCGTTGAAATGGAGCGTGTTAGCAGCTTCCGTTATAAACAGCGAATTGTGATAGAATTTCTCGTTGCAGATAAGGAAACTGTTGTGAATATTGACAAGCGTCTATGTGATGTGTATGGAAGTTTTGCAGTCGACAGGAGTACAGTCAGTCGCTGGGTTCAGATAATCAAAGAATCAGGAAATGGAGATACGGAGCTGCTTGATCGGCCGCGCTGTGGACGTCCTGCCACAGCCACCAACGCAGAAATGTTGAAATGCGCTGAGGGCATTATTCTTACTGATAGGCGAATCACTACTCAACAATTGGCCTACAGCTGTCAGTCAGCATTGGTAGTGCAAATGCAGTTATAAAAACTCTCGGATTTTCTAAGGTTTGCGCAAGATGGGTTCCCCGAAGTCTCACAAATGACCACCGATTGCAAAGGAAAGCAATTTCTTCTGAATTGTTGGAGCGTTTCAATGCTGATGGAGAGAACGTTTTGGCTAAGATCGTTACAGGCGACGAAACCTGGGCACATCATTTTGAACCTGAGACAAAAAGACAGTCAATGGAGTGGCATCATCCGCAATCACCAAGAAGAAAGAAATTCAAGACAATTCCTTCAGCTGGAAAGGTCATGATCACTGTCTTTTGGGACATTGAAGGTGTGATTCTTGTGGACGTTATCCCAAGAGGAGAGACAATCAATTCGCAAGCTTACATTAAGACATTGAAAAAAAACTCAATCAACGTTTTCGCAGAGTTCGGCCGCACAAGAATCCAGCAGACCTGCTTCTCCTTCACGACAATGCGCGCCCTCTCACAAGTCTGGCAACACGGGAAGCAATCACCAAATTGGGTTGGACTGTACTACCCCATCCACCCTATAGTCCCGATTTGGCACCCTCTAATTTTCATGTATTTGGTCCACTTAAAGATGCACTCCGTGGGACAAGGTTTGAAGATGATGAAGGAGTGATTCATGCAGCGAAGAAATGGCTACATGATCAAGACAAAATCTGGTACGGGCTAGGAATACATGCATTTGTTTCGCGCTGGCATAAAGCCGTACAAGTTGATGGGGATTATGTTGAATAATACCGATGTTTACATGACATATCCATGTATATTGTGTATAAATTTCATGCTTTTTGAATAAACAGCTCCTGAGAAAAACGATGTGGTGCATTACTTTCTGAACGCCCCTCGTATGTGTATATATATATTATATATATATATATATATATATATATATATATATATATATATATATATATATATATATATATATATATATATATATATATATATATATATATATATATATATATATATATATATATATATATATATATATATATATATATACAGTAGAACTCCATTTATCCGAACCCCAATTATCCGAACATCCAATTATCCGAACACTTTGTCCAGAAAAAAACAACTAGGTGCCACCAGTCACGTTAGACTACAATTCTGAATCTTTTGATGCGGCAAGCTTCAAATGTGTGCGAACAATTTGTAGAGGATGGGATGGGCTAATGGTCGGTCGCTTACATACAGGAAGTCAGTTAGATCATTATATCATAAAGTCAGTTAATATCTAGTTTACCAATCCAGTGTACGAGTGCGTTCTAGGCAGAACACTGGCTAAACAGACAGTTCAACTTAAAATAATTGTCTCTGCTACCACAGCAGAATAATTTTGGTGTACAAGTATTTCTCTGTGCGATAAGGCATCTTCCAGTAGGCCTAATGCATATAAAAGGAACCGCAATGTTTTGTCAATTGAAACGAAAACAGAAATTATCAAGAGACTAGGAAAAAGTGAAACTGTGTCTTCACTTGCCAGAATTTTCAATGTTGGGAAAGCTAAAGTCTCTGACATCAAAAGTAACAAGGATAAAATTATGAGTTTTGCATCGAAATTGGATAGTGAAAATGGGTCGAAGAAACGTAAAACCATGAGAAATGCGAAAGATTTGAAATTGGAAGAGGCTTTGTATATATGGTTTGTGCAAAGAAGAAGCAAAGGGGAACCTATCTCTGGCTCTCTATTGTGTGAAAAGGCACTTCAGTCCAACAATCAACTTGACGGTCCTCCTGACTTTAAGGCTAGCCAGGAATGGTTAAGAAACTTTAAATCTCGTCATGGCATACGAGGATTGGAGATTCAAGGGGAATCTTTATCTATCGATGCAACTGCCGCTGAAAATTTTAAAGAAACACTCTTGGCTTTTTTGGAAGAAGAAAGTTATTCACTCGATGATGTGTATAATGCCGATGAGACTGGCTTATACTGGAAATCAATGCCTCAAAAATCACTTGCATCTCAGCGCAAAGCAGCTGCCCCTGGGTTTAAAAAGTGCAAATAGAGAGTAACAATTTTGGTAGCCGCGAATGCCAGTGGAAGTCATCATTTACCGGTGCTAACGATCGGCAAAGTAAAAAAACCACGTTGTTTAAAGAATGTGACATGTCTCCCATTGTGCTACAAAGCACAGAAGAGTGCTTGGATGAATAGTGAAATATTTCTTGATTGGTATACAAATCAGTTCATCCCAAATGTGAAGAGGTTGAGAGAACAAGAAAAGAAAACTGGAAAAGTAATTCTTCTACTGGACAATGCACCATCTCATCCAGAGACGGATACATTGAATGCAGTTGATGCAAATTTTAAAGTAATTTTTCTGCCTCCTAATGTAACAGCACTGATTCAACCAATGGATCAGGGTGTTATAGCAAAACTTAAAAAGATGTACAAGAAGGAAGTCCTGCGTCGTTTATTGTTGGCTGAAGATGAAGAAAGTGTGGTGGCGTTTTCCAAGAAGCTTAATCTCAAAGACTGCTGCTATATGTTAGCTGATGCTTGGACCACCCTGTCACAAGGTAATCTCAACAAGGCTTGGAATAGATTGCTTGGGAAAAAAGAAGGAAAGGAAACTACTGCAGTGGACACAAATGATGATTGTATAAATGAAGTTGTGGAACTGTTTCAAGCAATGCCCGGATTTTCGGTCTGTGACAAAGATGATGCACACACGTGGCTAGAAGATGATAATGATTCTGGTTTTCAGTTTTTGAATGACGAAGAAATTTTGTCTTTTGTGCAAGAAGAAAACCAAATACATGTAGTGACCGATGATGAAGACTCCTCAGAAGTACATGATGTACTTGTAGATTATGAAGAAAACCCAAAACGTCGACCAAATCCTGAAGAGGCCTTTATAGCATTAGAAACAGCGATGGCTTGGTACGAGCAAGAAGATGACAGCTGTCCTACACAGCTTCTGCTGTTGAAGAGAATGCGGGACTTAGCAGCCAAAAGGAGACTATCCAGTTTGGTGCAAAAGAGGATTCCTCATTATTTTAAATAGTGGGCTACATCTGTGCAAGTACATGTATACGTAAGTTGCGCATGGTTTTGAATCGTTTGTAATGTTATTTTGAAAACATTTCTCTTTCTTAAAAAAAACATAATTAATACAAGTAGTACATGCACTGCTGTGTAATAAAAGATTTTGGTGATACGGTGATCTAATACAGTGTGGGTATTATTGTTACAGTACAAGTAAATATGTTTTATAGTGTATTTCCCTTGTGATGGTTAATTATTTTTTAGAAATACGAGCGTATGTGTACATGTACTCGATACATTATGTAATCCAATTATCCGAACATTTGATTATCCGAACGATGCTCGGTCCCAAGGGGTTCGGATAAATGGAGTTCTACTGTATATATATATATATATATATATATATATATATATATATATATATATATATATATATATATATATATATATATATATATATATATATATATATATATATATATATATATATATATATATATATATATATATATATATATATATATATATATATATATATATATATATATATATATATATATATATATATATAATATTTATATACACCCCCCCACCCCCCTTTCTTAATCTGAACTTGTCGGAGCCGTGAATCATGACTTATTGACATCTGATTATACACATCTCCTGACAAGTGATTATTATAGCCAGATAGTCGGCAATTTTACTTCAAAAATGTTCCTAACGCCCCGTGTGGGTGGGGGGGGGGGGGGGGGGGGTCTTTCATGGGACAATGAAATACTAAGGCCACTACTCCATGAGGCGTGTCGTTAAAGGCGACTAATATAATGTTGTACATGTGGCTGGCAACCTCATCGTGTGAAAACACTGCTGCAGAAACCACTGCTGCAAGAGCATGTGAATGTTTTGTGCAGGATTTTGTAAGGGGGCCAGCTGAAGTGATGGTTCTATGCTCCGTAGGTGTCGTAATTTTTGATGAGATAGGTCTGAGAAATTTATGGTCCCGTCCGAGCAGAGGTGATAGTGATAACTCTGTGAGAATAAGGGTAAGAAATAGATTGCTGTTTCACGAGGGTGATAGGGTAAGAGGAAGGAAGGACAGTTTCTGAATCGAGTAGTTGCTCTAATCCAGCCTATCTTACGACATTAATTTAACTGCAGACGCACTTACTCTCCTTGCTAAACAATTTTTTTACAAGTTACCCTACACTCATGTACACACACCAATTTCGTGACACAAATGCACAAACGTGAATAAAACCTACGTATAACATATAATGGGACAATGGGGTCGACCAACACGGTAAGTAAAGGTTTATTATGTTTATTATCACTAAACAAAAAGCATAACATCAATCATGTTACAGTTATAAAGCATAGTTACAGATAAGGTGGAAAAAAAAATAGTATCTCAATAGGCCCTCCCCTCTTGTAAAGGAAAACAACCCAAAGAAAATTGCTACCAGAGGTAATTAACCCAAATAGAGATCAATTTTAACGATGTGATATGCAACAATTAGTAAGGGGTATAGGAACAGGTTCTTAACTTTTTAAATCTATCCCGTGACTAAGCAGATTAGGGGAAAAAAAAACACAGAAAAAGAAATTAAGTATACTGATGTTAGCAAGAAAAAGAAAATTAGGATTATCTAGCTTCGTTCATTCAATGCACGCTTACTGTGGCCACTTTCATCTGCACTTACCAATCGTTGAAGCAGGCATTCAATGGAATAAAAAAAATTCTAGTAAGTACTAAAAACAATCAGAGTCTTTTTGCTTTGTCTATTTCAGCCCTAGACTGACGGGGTTTGCTATCGGCTATTTTTCCGTAGTCGCTGAAATCGAGGCGTTACTTTTTTTGTTCCAGGATATTCCTCTTTTCACTGCAGTTAATGTTTGGGGTAAGGGTTCTATGGTGTGGCACTGACCTCAGAATTGAAAAAAAAAAAAAATATATATATATATATATATATATATATATATATATATATATATATATATATATATATATATATATATATATATATATATATATATATATATATATATATATATATATATATATATATATATATATATATATATATATATTATATATATATATATATATATATATATATATATATATATATATATATATATATATATATATATATATATATATATATATATATATATATATATATATATATATATTGGTCCGGTGGGGTCTCGCCGCTGATAGCTAAGACACTCTATGGCGTGATGAAAAAAAAAACTTTAGGAAAATGATACTCCCCGGCTGTTCAATGAAGTGATGGCAGAGTATGTCCAGTGAGTTTTCTTTAGGGGGTAATCCAGTAGGAAAACGTTTACTGTCATGTGTAAAAAATAGTAATATAAATTCTGCCACAGCAGATCAGTAATATTTATGGAATGGCTTCTGGCAATTATTCTTCTCCAGTTATACTTTAAAATGGCTTATTGTTAAAGTTCTTGGTTTTACTACTTTCATGGATGGAGAGGTGGACAACATAGGGGTCACAACACGAAGATTTAACCACAATAATCGCTGGATGGTGTAAGAACCAAAGTCAGTAAGACCATAAGAAACGCTAGGTGTTATGTGTAAATATCATAACATTGGTTTTCAACGATCACTTCCTGGTTGATTTGTTTATGGACGGTTGTCCTTGGTTTTAGGAAGTGACGTCATTAATTCTGCTGGCCATGTCTGCAGACGACAAGGTCTCTATGTGGGCCAAGCAAGCGTGCCTTGCCGGCATTAGACTGTGTGGCCATTCATGGTGTCGGAGGCTTATGTGTGTTTGCTCCAGAGAGTTATATTATCTCCTCGATCTGAATTATGTTGTAGCATCAGCTGGATTACGCATACACCTCCGTGTTTAATGCTAGCTTCTTTATTTATGCAGAATTGACAGAGGATGCTGTGTAGTACACGAGTGACATATTATTAAATAAAATTGTATGAAAATGTCGACGACATCTTTCATTAGTACGAGACTGTACTTCGACGATATATAGACCGTTATACTGATGCCTTTGTGCATGAACATACTCTCTTGATGTACTTTTGGAGCTGTGAAATGTCTAATTAAATATATTGTGAAGTGTCCAATCAGGCCGTTGGACTTTGATTAACATTTGCAAGTGTACGGGTCAGGGGTGGGATTTGAATGGGCCATATCCCCAATGACACTGGCTTATCAGCAGTTTTCGTATTTCAAGACGGTTAAGCCTTCACGACACCAATATCATAAGCTTAAGTAGCTGAGAAGAAGTCTACTACAATTAATATAAAGCCACCTAAATGAATGTAACCCCTGGGAAGCCGCAGTCCCGTATCACTAGGACGCAAGGTATGACCAGCCTATATGTAGAAAATAGATAAACATGTAATCATAATATAAATCATATCCTGACACGCGTTAATTTTTAGGTAAGACTATTTTAACCACTCCGGTATTTAATTATATATATATATATTTAAAAAAAAAACCCGCGAGTGTCTAGTTTAGCTTAACGGTTTTAAACAAGAGATATGAACGCTAGTCGTTTAGAAAATTACACAGGTATGAATAGAATTAAATTGCGTTACATCAATTATCAATCGCCTAGCGGCTTATAAATTATTTGAAGCATCTCTCACTGGGGACATAGCGGGTAATTAAATTTACCTTTACCGCTGGAGAATTTTGCTACACGTTTATTTAATACGTTTCAATTAACACAAAAATCCCAGTGAAATATAATGAAACTAAAACAATTAAATCACTTTGATGCTAATAACTATATATTTACCGCAGCACAAGAAACTGAAATAAATCTCCACGTATTTCTATAGGAAATCCAGATAAATAAGACTCCAAAAATGCGCGCTAGACCATTCAAGAAATCCTGGTAGCAAACTGACAACTGAGTTTGATGAGCATGACTATATATATGAAATAGCGGATTTTTCACTCCCCTATGAGGAAATTCACACCTCTCGTAGATTCTTTGTTCAATTCTTGAATCAAAGTCAAAAATCACACCAAAGCCTACCGTAGATTCGTTTCCCTAGCGAGCGAGCTTTCAGGTTCGTTTCCCTAGGTGAGCAAATTTGAGTCTCGTGGAGCACGATCAAAGGGCTTGCAGTCGGGGAGTGGTTAACGCCCCTTGATACTGCAATTAACGAACCGTTCTCTCTTTAGAAACTACAAAACCCGTGGCCTCGCCCTCCCCGTGTTTCAGGGATCAAGCGCTGACGTGATGGCGTAATCTGACAGCAGGTAAACGTCCTTTTTTTAAAAGAGAAGACAGTTAATTATGATTATTTGGATTATTAGTGCTTGAAACAAAGACAGGAGGCGTGGCTAAACTAAGAATCGGACAGTTGGCAATAGAGAGACCTGGCTTCCACGTGTTTAATTGTGCATGCTTAATTAGCCAGCAAGGGATATCCACGTTCGATCGTTGCTTGAACCCAAATAGTGAGGGGCCTCGATGAGAATACAGTGGATCGATCAGGGTTGCCTCAATTTTCATGTCACAGTAGGGAACAGATAGGAAAAGGGTGATGATGATGATAATGACTGTTCCTAACTATGATTTCTGCTAACAGAATAGTTTTCACGGCTTAGCAACAGCAGTTGATGAGACCTGTATGTGTAACTACTGCATTCTTGAATATCTCTTCTGTTAACTAGACCCGGCTGTTAACTCTAATAATAGAGGATTGGCAGCCTCGTCTTTTCTTGCGTTTTGCATTTCTGTAACTGGATATCTCGTAACTAAATATCCTGTTGTGGTTTAAGGCAGCGGTCGGCAGTACAGGTATCTCCCAATCTACTGGTAGGTCACAGTATTTGATTTCGTTGAAATCTAGGTCAGTGTTCCTCAACGTGGGCCATATGGCCCCGAGGGGCCATGCCATGTTTCTACGAGGGCCACGGTAAGATGGTAATGAACTTTTTCCCCCAGCTAACAGTCACTATAAGAGGGTCACAAGGCGAATGAGGCTCAGGAATGGGGCAATGAGCAAAAAAAAAAAAAAAGGGTCAGAACCCCTGCTCTAGGTGATAGAAAGAAAAAAAAGAAAAAAAAAGGTTAGACAAAGTTTTAAAGTTAGAAAAATTTCCGACCAGCCCTCTGCGGCAGGTATTTAAAATCATGGTATCAGCAAGATTAGAGGCACTTTTCCCGCATTCTCAGCTCGAACTCACGAGTTAGATTACAAAAATTCACTCTAATGAGCTGCGTGAGGTAGGAAAGGGATCTATTCTTTGAAGTGAGGTTAGATTTGGGTAAAATATAATTTGGTTTAAATTTTCCACTACTCTGTTGATGGAATCGTAGGAGGCAGACCATTTGGCAGGGACCTCAGACGCGTCAACAGTGAGAAATGCAGTTAGCGACCCATAGCTAGACTGCTTGCGTCACGGTCAGCGAACCTGAGCTGACCAAGACCCTACTCCACCTCCAAGTGGTGGTCCTGGAAACAGGCTGCATCACTGCAGTCTGGCTGAGTGAGTAGGGATCGAAGAGGGAAGGCTAACCCGGTCCCAAAAATGCTGTGCTGAAGTTGGATGTGTCGGCCGAAAGGCGCAAATATCGCAGCTTCGCTGTAAACGGACACAACGCAACCAACGTCCTTTTCAGTACGAACGAAGAAGAAGACCATTTGGCAGAGATTCAATTTACATATATGGCGTACTTATTCCAAATCCCAAATACAGTCAATCCTCGCTTTTCGCGGGGGTTAGGTTCCCTGAAAACCCCGTGAATACGGAAATCCGCGAATACGGAATCAATGATCTAATGGGGAAAAGGGGGTTAGGTCCCTATTCACCATAGACTTGCTACCTATCACTTTAAACTCATCATTTCGTGTACCCTTCTTCTTAAAAAAAACAGCTCATTTATTATAGTGTACATTTTAAAAATGTATTTTATACAACGTTTTCTTTGTAACAGTATAGTATGTACAATCTTTTAATGTGAAAATACTCACTCACTCACCCATTCACTCACACTGTTACTACTCATCCACACACATTATCACAAAATTTCTGTGATCACAAACATTGAAAACATTTACACAGAACATTTAAAATTAAGAATTAAAGGAAATTTCGTTATCGTTAAAATCGAAAAGATGTAAAAAAAAAAAAAAAAAAATACTTAAAATTAAGAAATAAAGAAAATTCCATTGACATTGAAAAGAGACATCCATAAAACGAAGTTTATCTGACACACGTACTTTATATGAGGCTCATTATAGCCTTCTTTCGCGTAGGCACACTCGCTATCACACTTGCACTACGCTTGGATGCCATTATTAATTACAAAACAAACAAACAAACAAAACTGCAAAAACATGGATGAAAAGATGCTCGACAACGACACGTGTAAACACAACGAAAGCCGCGAGATCAAGGAGGCAGCCTCTCCTTGGTGACCTCATCTGCGGCGCTGCGCGGTAGGCATCTCGAAATTGTTTTCCTACTGTACGTGGCCGCGAATACCCGCGAGATGCCCGCGAATGGCAAAAAATAGGTTACATTTTCTCTCGCGCGAATAAGCGAATTAGCGAACACGGAACATGCGAATAGCGAGGATTGACTGTCCTGTGAAACCTGAAATCAGACATGATTTTATCAAGGTAGATATTATTTTGAGGGATCAATTTTTGTATAAAGTAGATCTCCAAAGCTCCTAGGTTGCCTATAGCTGCTGTAAGGAAATATCTTCCGAACTAAATGCTCTGAGTTTTGGCACCGATCTCGTACTTTCTCAAATTTTCCTAACTTCGCATTTGATTTTGCTATTCTCATGTCAAAGTTAGTTCTTGTAAATTCAATTCTGGTTTTCAAATTCAATTTCAATTTCAATTCAAATACACTTACATATGTACTTACCGCCTTAGGGAGTATTATCATATTCTAAGACAGTGATTCTCATCCAGGGTTCCGCGAGACGTTATAAGGGGTTCCGCGAAATTCATTGAACAAAGAAAGAAACATTTGTAATAATGAGGGAAAATGATCTGGTTATAATCAATACTGAACTAATTTCTTCTTACTTACTTACTTAGTCGTTCCCCTTCTACCGTGAGGTGTAGAGGTTTGGAAGAGAGAGCGCCAGACTATCCTATCGGCTGTCTTCCTCCTGGCCTGGTTCCATTCTAGTCCTCGGTCCTTCAAAGATTGTCTAATGTTGTCCTCCCAGCGGGCTCTGGGTCGTCCTGGGGGTCTGGATCCCTGGCTCTTTGTTTCCCATGCTTGTCGTGGTAGCCGATCTTCTCCCATTCTGCAGACATGGCCAAACCATCTTAGTTGGGACTGTTCTACTTGGGTCTGCAGGGGGTGGAATTTTAGGCCTTGACGTATCGTCTGGCTGCGGACCATTACTCTTATTGTTATTTCAACCACCTTCCTCAGATACCTCATTTCTGAGGTTTGGATCTGGCTTTTATGGGTTGTAGTCATTTCCCATGACTCGCATCCATATGTCAAGACTGGGACATAGGTGGAGCGGTATACAGCCATCTTCGTTTTCTTACCAACCTCTCTCTTGCTGAAGAATCCTCGATTTATGGCCTGAAAAAGTCTCCCAGCTGCTGCTTTTCGAGTGGCCAACTCTTCTTTGATGCCTTCCTTTCGGTCTATAATAGCTCCGAGATATTTAAAGTGGTCGACCTGCTCCAGGACCTGTTCTCCCAGCTTAATCTGATGTCTTCTTTCTTCTCGTGATATCACCGTGGATTTGTTTTAGAGCTACTTATGACCATCCCTCTCTTCTCCAGCTCTTCCTTCCAGACTTGCAGGTTGGATTGGAGATGTGCCTCTGATTTAGCAATCAGGGCAACATCATCAGCAAATGCCAGCTCTGAAATACATACCTGTCTCATCTTCCAGCCCCCCACTGAATACTTTCTTGTTCTCTCCTTACATGACTTGATAACATCGTCCATGAGGAGTATGAAAAGATAAGGTGACAGGATATCACCTTGTCTTACACCAGTGGTGGTCCTGAACTCTTCTGACTTATGGTTTGCTGTCCTCACATAATTTCTGCAAGACTTGTAGAAGCTCTGTATAGCATGAATCAGAGGTGCTGGAATGTTCTTCCTTGCCAAACAGTCCCAAAGTTTGCTCCAGGGGACCCTGTCAAATGCCTTTTCCAGATCTATGAAACAAAGATGGATCTCACTCTTATACTCAAGGGCCTTTTCACTTAGCTGTCTGAGTGTGAAGATTAGGTCTTGAGTACTTCGGTTTGCTCGGAATCCGCACTGGACCTCATTCAATTGTGGCTCAGCTAGGCGTCGAAATCTCTGCTCTAGGATTCTAGAGTAGATTTTACCAGGGACACTGAGAAGGGATATGCCTCTATGGTTTCCACATTGTCGATTGTCACCCTTTTTGAAAATTGACTAATTTCTTCACGCTTTCATATTTGTTTACTTGCTGTCGTGAGTTAGTCTGTTTCACAACACGGCCTTCTGTATAATTCCGAGTAACTCTGACCACACCGCGCGCCATACATTGTAAGAACTGTATGATACATTGGCCAAAGGAAAGACTTCCTTATTCGTGTGTTTACTGAAACGTACTAGGCTTAACATGGAGTCTCAATCCGTGCAACCGGGTGAAGGATGCCATTTAATTACATAAGTAGGAAAGAAGTACCACCGGGAAGAGGTTTATAATTCAACAACAGGAATGTTACTTTAGAGGTAGGTGTAAAGACTTCCTCGAAAAGTAGTTTATTAAGAGAGAAAAATCGAGTGGAAAGGCCTCGACACATCAGGTTAGTCCCTAATTTAGCTGTTTAAAGTATGCATAAAATAAAGTGCACTTAGGAGACTAAAAGATTATTAGATAGATAGATAAAGAATAATTCAGGGTATAATTTAAGCTTTGGATGAATAAAATCGCTCCAGAAATAAGAAAGATAATTGGGAAAATAGTTTTTCATAATTGAACAGAGAGACAAAATATGCCTCATTCTGAGATTCGCAATACCACTTTAGCCCCCTGCATTCCGATACGCCGGATGGGCTAGTATAAATAGACCTTGCCCTTGCTAAATTGAGGCCATAAGATTTGAAAAGCACAGCGAGCAGAAGAAGCGGTAAAATTGTTAATGAAGTGTGCCTTTGCCAATTGCATCGGAAGAGCAGACCATAGATGCCCATTAACAGCTCGTCTGTGTATGCCTGAGGGTAAGAAAGAATATATATATATATATATATATATATATATATATATATATATATATATATATATATATATATATATATATATATATATATATATATATATATATATATACATAATTACATGTATTTCTATTAATTCTCTGGAGTGTGTAGACGTGTTTCTGCAACCATTGTGCAATTTCGGAAGGACTTACCAGACTGTGTATATTCAAAATAAATAGCGAATGATGGCAAAAGTGTGTCTGTAGGTTTGGAAAAGCATTTAAAGAATTATTTCTTGTTGGAATGGGACACATACCAGGAACATAAGGAAGGATGACAGAAATTGTTTTAATGTATTGATCAAGGTATTACTTAGTATTTTATACTAGACCAAATCATTGTATGGAGGCGTAGCATGGACAAATGGATCTAACTAAGGATTTAGAAGGAAAGTGTAGTCACTGTGAACTGGCTGTGGGAAATACTGGTATAAATTGTCCTGTGCATCTGCTAGCACATTGTCTGACACTGTCTATCATCTCCATCTTGTGTAATAATGGAATAGTGATGGACCATATAGGGGTTACGTTTATTTTTATTTCAGGTTTTATCCTGAAAACTACACCAACTTTAAAGAGTCATCTACCTCTGTTGGACTCTGTGGTGCGAGTGCTCTTGTGGTCAACAGAGCAAGATACCCAGCTTCCACTGCCTGGAGGAATTCATAATACTTGTCCGTCCATGGCAGGAGTGTAAACGATCTCTAAACACCAGATAAGTGGCAAAACAAAGCCACTAGTCATCGTATCCAGATTATACCCCGACATTAACAAACTAATAAAGACAGCCTACTGTGTATGATGAAAAGTGTGGACATAAATTTACCCATTACTAGCTTCACAGTCAAGAAATAGTGACAAACCTCATTAGTATCATATAAATGTTCTTTAAAAGGAGATAATTAACCCAGGTGATAACCTTCAACAAGTGAATGACTTTTAAGATTGTTAATTATTTTCAATGTTTATTGATTTATTGTTGTAAATAAATTTGATTTCATTTCAAACTTTCCAGACCGAAAAGAGAAACGGTATAGGCTAAATAAATTGTAAATATTTACCAGCAGACTTACTTACTTATTAAAGTTGAGTTTATGTTCTTGTTGGAAATAATTTTGTTAATATCCCCTAGCAGAGTAAATAATAATAATAATAATAATAATATAATAATCAAGGGAGGATCTTGAGAGGGAGCCCATAGGGATCCAGGATAATACAATAACATCCTACCAGGAAACTTATACAGCTTGACCCTACCTTTGATAACCATACACCCTTACTCTTTTCAGAAAAGGGGGTATTACTTATAAGACCAGACTCTTATCTGGCACTATCCTGGTATCACCTGATACAACTTTTTGTCCAGGATATCTTATATTTTAATAACATCTCAACCCTCTCGCGACACTTGCTTGGTATGTAGCGCTACTGCGAAAAGACTGAGATGGAAAGACGAGTCCTGTGCTGACAGCCATGTAACTTTATTATCACAGGCAGTGGATCCCCGCGGGATATGAAAACGTATGTTATGGGTTCCGCTATATGAAAAGGTTGGGAAACACTATTCTACGGTCTATCTATGCTATCACTCTCTTCGGTCTAATTGGATGTAAGGAGAGCTCAGTCAAGGCTAAACCCGCCTGGATCCTGCATGTCCGGAAAGAATTTTCTGGTTAATACTCGTATGTACAAGATTTCTTAATTTTTTTTTTAAACTGTCGACGCCAACTGCCAACCGGTAAGCGACAAGAGCTAGCTAACCGCCACTTGCTCAGAATGTTAAAGATGGTAAAGATGGTTCGGAGTGACTAAGAGGTATGGCGTCCGCTTCTAACTCTAAAGCTACCGGGTTCGCTCCCAGTACAGGAAATGTAATTGATGGAAATGTTTTTTTCCGGAACCAGTGGTTCCTAATGATGTCATACTTCCTCCCCCCCCCCCCCCCCCCCCCCCCCCCAAATCACCTGGGTAGTGAGATTGGATGCCTATCCTTCTCGAATAAGGGCGAAAAAATTGGAGTGCAAGTCGCGCCCGTTAAAAATTCCCCGGCAGTTGGAAATTGTAAACAGTAAGCCATACAGCCGCTGCCTTGGCAAACATCTACAAACCACAACAATATTTATAGAATGTGTGATTCCTGTATACACGCATTGCAATCCTCGTCAGTGCTACGGAGTTGGTGAACTGTGTTGAGATCCTCCAAGTGTGATCCAAGGGAGGATTTCGGAGCACTGATGGAGTTGTCCGTGTGCAATGAATATGGTCCTAAAAAACAAACCTTTCAAAGAGACTACTATTTTACTAGTTTAGCAATTAACAATACAGTCTGTCCACGACAGTCACAACACACCATGCCACAAGGTCATAGGGCAGAGAGATGGCTCAATTATAAAATGCTAAAATTTCAGTCTCCAAGAAAGTTTATGGTATCAACAATTTGACATGATTCTAAGCAAATGTATGATATAACAACACGAATATCTCATATTCTTCTTCTTCTTTGTCTGCTTCTTCTTTTTTCTTCTTCTTTCTACTTCTTAGTCTTCTTCTTTCTCCTCCTCCCTCTCCTCCTCCCCCTTCTTCGTCTTCATTTTCTTCTTCTTTTTACTTCTTAGTCTTCCTCTTCTTCTCTTCTCCTTCTTCTTCTTCTTTTTCTTCTTCATTTTCTTCTTCTGTCTATGTCACAGGTAGATTTAAACAGGAAGATAGATTCTGTCTGATGTCAGAGAGACTATAAAGAGTAAATGTGAATGGATAGAAAATAGAATCACCGGTGCAAAGTTGAGAGAAGATATGTCTCTAGAGGGTAGTTGTGCTACTCCTTCAGTCTACCTGGTGACTAACGTTTAATAAGACAATCTTGTCCCGCCCTCCAATGTTTGTAAAAGGCTATAATCTAATACCCAGTAAGGGACACTACAGTTACCACACCAACATCACATTTAAAGGGTAGGCGTTCTTACCAGCACAAGAATAAGCTTTCTGGTTTTTTTTTTTTATTAATCATTTAAAAAAAACTGCACAACATCCAACATGGAAAAATGCAATCAACCCAAAAAAAAAAAAGAAAAAAGAAACGCAGTAAACCCCGTGTACCTTCGCTGGAAAAATAACAGTGTTGGAAGGGTACACAGCAAAAAAAAAAAAAAGAACCTCCAATAACAAAAGAAACAATTTCCCCAAGAGAAGAAAAACACACTGTGGCCACCTCACTCTCCTTCCTTCCTAAGCTCACACGGACACGCCTAATTTCTCTTGAACCTCTCCTGCATCCAAAACACTAAAAGAGTCTTTAATCCAGTCTTGCTGTCACCTGGACAGGGGTCCCCAGTCTAGTACGCTTAGACGACCGTGAATGTCTTATTAGGTGATAAATCCAAGTCTGAAAGAAAGAAAACTTATGTGGCACAACACTGCCTGGCTAGACTTAGTAATCCACTTGTACCGGGAGGTAAGCTCCAGAGGGAAAAAGTAACAGGTAAACTCCAGCAGAGTGACTACTACAGTAAATCCGAGTGAACAAAAGGTGGCGAGCTGGAAAACAAAACTTAATTCCAGCACACAAATACTATCCGAATGCAAAGATCTAGTGGAAAGTTCATGTGCGAACTTTCAGAGGCTGGCACTAGCTGGTTATTTCTGGGTAAGGGGTTGTATTTTCTACCAACGGGTGGTAATGGGTTGCTCCCCTATTGCCTGGATGTATGAATGGCAAAAACGAGAACAGCTTGTGGATGATGCTGTCCGCGCTGCGCGGCTGTAAGGTAATCCACGAAATAGCCGCCAGCGGTCGTAGTATGGCAGCTAATCCGCCAGTAAAGAAACATGGGGCCTAGAGAAATGCTACAGAGGCCGTGCATCAATGTGTGGAAACTTTATGCCAAATAAAATCTCCGTAGACTCTGGTTGAGCCCGTAGATAATGAACACAGACCGCTCTCTGTTTTGCTGATCAGCATCTGGAAAAATAAAGACATTCAAAAACATTTACATGGTTTTGTTCGACCAGAACTCAACGCTAACAGACGTACACACATCCACGCATACAAATACACTTCAATACAACATGCTTATCGTCCGCACCTGCCCAGGGGCAAATTCCTCTCTCACGCTTGGCTAGCGAGCAAGCGGGGTTGTCGGCTTAACACGCCCGGTCGGCCTCGCTAAACGAGGTCATTCATTCACCTCACAACACAGTCATGATACAGAATTGTACGTGAGAAATAAAATTAAAAAATACTAGGATAGTTTAACACTTAACTCATGTTTAATTGATAAACATCTAAAAGAGCAATACTCAAAAAGAATTACAATATGTACATCTTCCTTCTGTCAGTGTCGTGAGAAATTCTAATCCACATATATAAATTATCAGGTAAATGTAAGGCGAAACACGATTAGTCGGACTACAAATACTAATTTGTTGTTGTTAGGGGAAACAGTAGTAGAGGTACTTTTTTGAAAAGCTGTGTAAACATGGCACGATTGGTTAGACCCGCCAATATAGTCAATTAGAAGCGTCAGTTCAGCACTACATTTTCAAATAAACTTTCTAAAGCAACAGTGCGTTGAGATTCAGCTTATATTTTTCTAAATAAAAGCCTGAGACAGCGGCAGGTCGGATTTTGTGCCATATTCATTGCCAGTCAACGTAATTGTGTATTATTTCCATGAATTGTGGTAAGCTTGAAATATTTGATATCTTTTTAATGAAAATTGAATGTAAATTGATAATTTATGTCTGTATATGTGTGTAGTTCAGTAGCAAACATGAGGCAAAGCCTAGATATTGCTCCAACCTGAACAGAACGTGTCTGAGAAAAGTAAAATTGCATGGAATTGCCAAACAGTACACTGACACCTATCTTATTGACTAGAAGGAACTAATGCTGGAATTGCAGAGGCGTAGTAACCATTAGGGAGGAGTATACTGGTGTAAATTGTTTCAGATGAAGATAGCAGTTGGCCTACCGCTCTGAACTCAGTGTTTGTTATGTATTGTGTTCAGTCTGGAAATAGATTATAAATTAGTTCTGAAATAGGAGGTACAACCTTCTTGTTTCAGGGACCGTGGTCCTAAAGTTATTGAGCAGCACCTGGTCTGAGCTTTGCTGAATCTAGAGGCTGACAGCATACTCCTGGGTCCAGATAGTGACCAGTGAGGTGTCTCCAGAACACAGGGAAGATCGAGCAGAGGAATCTTTTCCTGCCGTGTCGTAGATTTCCGATAGGAGAATTAAGACTAGGTTTGGTCCCTTCTGAATAGGTTTGAATAGGTGATAGACTCAGTGAGAGTTAGTGAAAGGTAATAGAATTTCCACACACGTGAGATGATAGATTTGATATAGTGGCTGTCTCTGAAAGCGAAAAGAATTCTTCTCTCTCTCACCTATCTTCTACAACAGTTGTTACAGCGTCAGACAGACTACACCAATATACATATTACGTATATTTCTATCACTCACAGGCACGCACATACACGTGACGACAGGTAAACACACAGACGTGGGAAAACTATAACAATGATATATATATTATCTAGAACGAGCTGACCAAACACGATTATTAAGTTCAAGAGCGATTTTATTATCAGGAAAAATCGGCTCACAACATCAAAGAAAGTACATCAAGGAAAATACATATACACATAGTCATAAAAAAATCAAGGAAATGTTGCAAGGATGATAGCCCCGTTATAGTGTTAACTCTAGGTTTAGCCCGGCCCCGTTAAGAGAACAGATGATGGCGCCCGAGTCACAGATACATAGGGTTTGAGTCTAAGAGTTGTCTTTGTTTTATCTCGTAATTATATGCACAGAGTTTGAAAAAAATCTGATTTAACCTAAGACAAAACACAAGAACTCTAGCCTTAGCAACAAATTATGCAGATTGAAAAAAAAATTAGGACAGCAACAGGGTGTCAAAGATAAAATAGTGAAAAAATATCACTCAAACCAGCGTACACTCATTCATTCCGCCATGGCTTCTCATACTTGTACTCACGACTTTGCTTGCTGCCTCTTGGAACACATTGATTTTAGATTTTCACACAGACTCAAAAAATGCAGTCTTCTGCCAAGAAGTCCCCAGTTCCAAAAGACGTATTTAACCTGGAGTCTCCGGGAACGACTACTTGGGTATGCAAATTTGTTCAAATGTCTGATTAAGTCACCTAACAATTATTCCAGGCGCGGGAGTTAGCAGAGCACAGTGTCAATAGCGTAGGTTTCTAAAAAATGATGAATGTCAGGTCGGTGCCTTCTCTCAGTATAGGATTCACTTTAGTCACACCACAGATTTGTCCACAAGATATAATCTAGTCGGGAAATGATTGTTAATATTCACGCCACCAGGCAGCAAATTATATAGAGTTTCTAGAAGAAATTAAGTGCTGGCTCCAAGGTCCAGTATTTATCATTACAGTCTTTGAAAACCCGTTATAGGGATATTAGTATTTCTGTCTAACTTGCCCCGTCAGATCAGTGTTACTTGAGAAAACCCACGTGGTTCAAAATAAGGACTGTCTATTTCTTCACAAGTATGGAAACTACTACTAGGTGCTGGTAAAGTTAGGGTCACCCCAAAACTTTCACTGTGTGGAGGAAAAATAACACATATAATATAATAAACAGAATCTGTACTGGTTAAAACTTACATTTAAACTTGCAAGCAGAGAGCTTTGCTTATCATTTAAACTTCCCGTGACGTAAGTTATATTTAAAAAATCAGCAATCCTCATAAATTAAGAACACGTGCGTATTCCGTCACCATTCATGAGGCTGGATTCTAGAGTTTATACGTTAGTTTAGAAAAATACACTCGACTGAGTATTAGCAGTTAAATTAAATTTATAAATAGCTACAATTGCCGTTATAAGCTAGAAATTATAATTTTATTCTGCTTTCCACTGAATGTTTCCCTAGAAAATATAATAGCCTACCACTTTATTTCTCTTCTGCGCTAAAGAAATAGATTAAAATGAATTAAGCGATTTAACACTTTAACACTCACAAAATCTATATATCTATCATATTAATTACCTCAACCACAGAATTACAGGTAGTCGCACAACTTAAGAATAAAAATGCTGAAAATATTTCTGGAAGTCTAGAAGTTCGACAAATTGCCGAAACAAACTGAGATCTTCGCTAACAGCTATTCTGTTTTCGAGCGACCTATCTACTGTGGAGTCTATGAGCGAGAATGAAATTAAAGTTTCAAACTTGGCCAATATCTTAAAATCAGACAAAGGGCCCAAACTTACTTCGCCAAGCGAAATTATCTCCCCTACTCCCAACATTTACGTCCGCTTAACGCGTGTCGTAACTGTCACCTACTGACCACGATGTACGCGTGTCAGTTTCAAATCCCAGACAGCCTGACTCCATTTCAGGGCAGTTTTCACACTACAGCTGACCATGGCCCAAGTGAGCGCCGTGTCAGTTTGGGATTTTCCAGACAAATGTCTGGATACTGACCGGTGCAGATGTAAAGTATCACACCTCACCGGGACTAATGCCGAGAAGAAACTCGCGCGCTCGGTGAGAATGTAGACGATTTGCTACGTCCTATGTTCAGCGAACCGACTTATCACGCCTTATGACGCCCTGCAGCCCTGACATCTACGTAATATCGTCCTAGCGCGATTCTCAGTTTTGAGAAAGAAACAGGTAAAGTTTGCGAATTATATGAAAATAATATTCGCAAAACGAATGGATGAAAAATATACGGGAAAAATGAAATACAGAGATAATAAAAGAGAGAATTTGGGTGAACGAATAGGAAGAAGATGTAGGAAATTAAATGAATATAAACCCTACGTGACAGAGCCTCCCCCCTTTAAGATATGGAAGCACTCCATGTCTACGTTATGGAGTTTAATTTCCTATAACCGTAGCCTCGGGGTGTCTGTCCTCTTCCCTCTCATCTTCCCCCTCCA
This sequence comes from Oreohelix idahoensis, assembly GCA_024509875.1. Taxonomy (NCBI): domain Eukaryota; kingdom Metazoa; phylum Mollusca; class Gastropoda; order Stylommatophora; family Oreohelicidae; genus Oreohelix; species Oreohelix idahoensis. The sequence continues at coordinate 26,269 of JAMPIV010014671.1, read as the reverse complement.
TCTCTGTCCAATTCCTACTCAAGTCCACTCCTCAAAGTTTCCTTCCCCTGGAATGTCTCATATGCGCGCTTGAAAGAGCGTCGCCGCTTCTGACATTTTTGAAAGATTTCCTGTGATAGCGGTGGAATATCCCTGCCACTGTCGTCATCTTCGTCAGTTTTGGCGATCGTCAGGAGATGGTCGGAGGTTGGCACTGGTTTTTCCAAGTATCTCTTTAAGAGATTTAAATGGAAAACCTTCTCCTTTCCTTCAATAGAGATCTGGTAGTTAGCCTTAGAAATATTTTTCAGGACGGTAAACGGCCCTTGCCATCCGATCTTCAGTTGGTTGTTCTCGGTAGGGAGCAACACCAAAACTTTCTCTCCTGCTTCCAGTTCTCTCTCTTCCGCGACTTTCCTGTATCGGTTAGCGTGCTTGGTGCGTGCTCGCTTAAAGTTAGTCGTTGCTAGGTCCCATCCTAGTTTCAACCGTTCCTTTAAAACCGACACATATTTACTGGCTGAGACAACTGTCTCATCAGCCTTCTCGTCTGTCAGAGACTGAAGTAAGGCTTCAAGCGGGCCCTTAATGGGTCTGCCGAATAAGAGTGTAGCTGGCGGAAATCCTGTGGAAGTATGAGGAGATTCTCTGTAGCCAAATAATGCTGCAGGAATACAGAGATCCCAATCTTCAGGTTTCACTTGTGCCAGCTTACTTAGCATCATGGTGAGGTTTCCATTAGCACGTTCCACGAGCCCATTTCCCGCCGGAGTATATGGCTTAGTGTGGATGTGTTGGGTCCTCAAGATCTTAACGATCTCATCCATCAACAGGTTTCGGTATGGAGATCCATTATCCGTCAACACTTGCTGCGGGAATCCCAACCGAGTGAAAATCTGCACGAGGGCTTCTGCGACATGCTTGGCATCTGCGCCTGTTAGCGGGATAGCTTCCGCCCATAAAGTGCATGTATCGACTAAGGTCGGGATAAACCTGTTCCTTCTTTTAGTCCTTTCGAAAGGCCCTAAAATGTCGATCACTACCCGTTCGAATGGTGTTCCCATTATTGGCATTTCACCCATGTGGACTGGGGGTGTCCGTTGCTTGGGTGGCACACGTTGGCACTGGGCACAGGATTTGACATATCTGATAATATCAGTATTTACTCCTGGCCACCAATAATGAGTGGTTATACGTTGGTTTGTGGCGTTCTGTCCCATATGTCCGCTAAAGGGAAGAGAGTGCCCCATTTCTAGGATTTGGCTTCTGTACTGTTTCGGTACTAGGAGCTGGTTGTAACCTTGGTCAGGCTTGCCCGTTCTCCGATAAAGTACGCCATCCTCAGAAAAAATGTCCCCGTGCTGTTTGGGTTCCTTCGCCATGGGCAGTTTCCTAAAGCAGGGTGCCAAAGTAGGATCCTTTTGTTGCGCTTCTTTAAGTTCCATAGGTAACAAATTAGGCGCAGGCTCCCGTTCCTTCTTGGTTTGCCCTCTTGTAGTTACTGCTGCCACAATCGGCTCTTCCGGTTTCCCAATACACACGTATCTCCCGCCAAGTATGACTGGGTAGATGGGATCATCCATAACAGCCGCTTTGATCACACCTCTGACAAAGTCAGAGTGTATCTCCACCAATGCGATGGGAAGCGCTGTAGGTGCATCACTCTTACGAACTCCACAAAGTTTGACGGTCTCTCCTGTCTCTTGACCGGGTTTAACCAGGTTTCTGGCAACAATGCAATCGTAAGAAAGCCCCGTGTCAAATAAGCAAGAAGTGTGAGAACCGTTCAAAATAACAATACCTCGCGTTGAGGGTCTATCCCCAAGAGGTTGGGAATCACTGTCAATAATTCCGCCTTGCGAGACTGTTAATAAGCATCCGATGCGTTTAGGCTCGGTGTGCTCGGTCTGATCATATGTCCCGTGCTCGGGGGTTCTCCCTTTGCCACCTTGTCCTTTCTGGCTACGCTGCCGTGTAGGGCGGTCGGGTTGATCAGACTGTTTGGGGTGGTTGGGGTACTTGTTCTTGTAGAACTTGGATTTTTCAGGAGGGGGGTTTTGAAGTCCAGTTTCTCTGTGGTTGTTTTGGTTAGAAGCCTGAGAAGATTGCTCTAGGTTATGTTTTCGAAAATGCTCCTCTGTCGGTTTCCGCTTTGTGGCCGGTAGTTCAGCCAGCGCATTGTGATAACGCTCAGACTTTTCCAAAATGTCTTCAAGTTTTTCTGCCCCCTGCTCAGCGAGAAATCTCAAGGTATCAGCAGACAAAGTGTTCTTTATTTGTTCAGTTAGAACAAGTTCCTCAAGACCTTCATAGGTAGAGGGGAGCTGCGAAAGCTCAAGGCACTTTGTTAGATATCCCTTAAGACGAGATGAGAACTGGTGAAAAGTTTCAGAATTCTCTTTCCGGCTGTTGCGAAACAGTTGCAAAAACTTGCGAGCGTTCATTTCAAAGCGCTCCAGTAACGCTTTCTTCAACACATCGTAGTCGTCTTGTTGGCTACTTTCCAGCTTAGAATAAACATCATAAGCAGAACCTTTTAGGGCCTGGGAAAGTTTCATATTCCAACGCGACCTCTCTAACCCGTACAGAGTTGCAATTTTCTCAAATTTTTCTAACCATGTGTCAATCTTCTCATTTGGACAAGGAAAAGATTCAAGAGTGAGAGACATAGCATTTAGTTGAAGAGATTGAGTGTTAGCAGGGTCAGTTAAGGAAGAATGAGGAGAAGACTCTCCATTGCTGGAGGTAGAGGCAGCACCACGACTTTGGAACTCAAGAGTTTTAAGCGCCAACTCGTGCTGTCTCTGCTTCTCTCTTTCCTCTCTCTCCTCCCTCTCCTTCTCATGCTGTCTCTCCTCCCTCTCCTTCTCATGCTGTCTCTCCTTCTCTTTTTCTCTCTCCCTGCGGATTTCCATTTCCTCGTCCATCTTCTTCTGCTCTTTAGCTTCAGCTGCTTTCCTCTCCGCATCGTATCTCTCAAGTTCGTCTCTGACAAAAGCTTTCGCTTCTTCTCCTTCCAGTCCCTCCTCTCTCGCTTCGTCCCTGAGAAGTTGTCTAAGCTTTGCCCTCTCGGCCATATTAGGTCAGTGACTGAGACTAGTGGAGAAAGAAAATAGGAAAAAGGATACACTGGTTCCTACCACTTACGAGAAAAAAAATTACCAAAAATCAAAAGATGATATCCTTAACCCTGGGATACCTCCTCCAAAATAAAATCTAACTATCGCTGCTATTATCGGCAATAAAGCACTCAATGCAAAACACGACTACGCCAAATAAATGGTAGTTAAGATTACAACTGAAAATTAAGTTGCTACAGTGGAAAAGCAAAAGAATATTGCAAAAATTAAAGAGAAAAATCCCTTAATTTTTTAAAAATCCACTATAAGCTCGCCCCTGAAGTCAGATCGGGTAAGGGAGGGAATTAATCTGGACAAAAAGTCCGAAACACACTCCTTAACTTAGTTCAAACGCCGTTCTGCCTCAGTACCCAGTGAATGTTATACACTCACCACTTTACCAGCATTTAGTATTACAATCAGCAGTTAACATATATCCCGACAAAATCAACCTGTAACCAAAATGTATATTATTCAAAGATGCTGTGGAAAAAAAAAACTTATTAGTTTGTGTGGTCAGCACGCCCGTAAACAGATCGCTAGTCTAGGGGGTAATTATTTAAACTTATAACAACTCACAAGACATCACACTCTTACTCTATATCAGAATACAGAATCTTAAGTACAAAATCCAGATAGACGAGTCCACGTTTGTCGTACTCGTCTTCCTATTCTAAGTTCAAAGACCGGAAACGAGTCCCCATTTGTCGTAGATTTCCGATAGGAGAATTAAGACTAGGTTTGGTCCCTTCTGAATAGGTTTGAATAGGTGATAGACTCAGTGAGAGTTAGTGAAAGGTAATAGAATTTCCACACACGTGAGATGATAGATTTGATATAGTGGCTGTCTCTGAAAGCGAAAAGAATTCTTCTCTCTCTCACCTATCTTCTACAACAGTTGTTACAGCGTCAGACAGACTACACCAATATACATATTACGTATATTTCTATCACTCACAGGCACGCACATACACGTGACGACAGGTAAACACACAGACGTGGGAAAACTATAACAATGATATATATATTATCTAGAACGAGCTGACCAAACACGATTATTAAGTTCAAGAGCGATTTTATTATCAGGAAAAATCGGCTCACAACATCAAAAAAAGTACATCAAGGAAAATACATATACACATAGTCATAAAAAAATCAAGGAAATGTTGCAAGGATGATAGCCCCGTTATAGTGTTAACTCTAGGTTTAGCCCGGCCCCGTTAAGAGAACAGATGATGGCGCCCGAGTCACAGATACATAGGGTTTGAGTCTAAGAGTTGTCTTTGTTTTATCTCGTAATTATATGCACAGAGTTTGAAAAAAATCTGATTTAACCTAAGACAAAACACAAGAACTCTAGCCTTAGCAACAAATTATGCAGATTGAAAAAAAATTAGGACAGCAACAGGGTGTCAAAGATAAAATAGTGAAAAAATATCACTCAAACCAGCGTACACTCATTCATTCCGCCATGGCTTCTCATACTTGTACTCACGACTTTGCTTGCTGCCTCTTGGAAGTCACACCACAGATTTGTCCACAAGATATAATCTAGTCGGGAAATGATTGTTAATATTCACGCCACCAGGCAGCAAATTATATAGAGTTTCTAGAAGAAATTAAGTGCTGGCTCCAAGGTCCAGTATTTATCATTACAGTCTTTGAAAACCCGTTATAGGGATATTAGTATTTCTGTCTAACTTGCACCGTCAGATCAGTGTTACTTGAGAAAACCCACGTGGTTCAAAATAAGGACTGTCTATTTCTTCACAAGTATGGAAACTACTACTAGGTGCTGGTAAAGTTAGGGTCACCCCAAAACTTTCACTGTGTGGAGGAAAAATAACACATATAATATAATAAACAGAATCTGTACTGGTTAAAACTTACATTTAAACTTGCAAGCAGAGAGCTTTGCTTATCATTTAAACTTCCCGTGACGTAAGTTATATTTAAAAATCAGCAATCCTCATAAATTAAGAACACGTGCGTATTCCGTCACCATTCATGAGGCTGGATTCTAGAGTTTATACGTTAGTTTAGAAAAATACACTCGACTGAGTATTAGCAGTTAAATTAAATTTATAAATAGCTACAATTGCCGTTATAAGCTAGAAATTTTAATTTTATTCTGCTTTCCACTGAATGTTTCCCTAGAAAATATAATAGCCTACCACTTTATTTCTCTTCTGCGCTAAAGAAATAGATTAAAATGAATTAAGCGATTTAACACTTTAACACTCACAAAATCTATATATCTATCATATTAATTACCTCAACCACAGAATTACAGGTAGTCGCACAACTTAAGAATAAAAATGCTGAAAATATTTCTGGAAGTCTAGAAGTTCGACAAATTGCCGAAACAAACTGAGATCTTCGCTAACAGCTATTCTGTTTTCGAGCGACCTATCTACTGTGGAGTCTATGAGCGAGAATGAAATTAAAGTTTCAAACTTGGCCAATATCTTAAAATCAGACAAAGGGCCCAAACTTACTTCGCCAAGCGAAATTATCTCCCCTACTCCCAACATTTACGTCCGCTTAACGCGTGTCGTAACTGTCACCTACTGACCACGATGTACGCGTGTCAGTTTCAAATCCCAGACAGCCTGACTCCATTTCAGGGCAGTTTTCACACTACAGCTGACCATGGCCCAAGTGAGCGCCGTGTCAGTTTGGGATTTTCCAGACAAATGTCTGGATACTGACCGGTGCAGATGTAAAGTATCACACCTCACCGGGACTAATGCCGAGAAGAAACTCGCGCGCTCGGTGAGAATGTAGACGATTTGCTACGTCCTATGTTCAGCGAACCGACTTATCACGCCTTATGACGCCCTGCAGCCCTGACATCTACGTAATATCGTCCTAGCGCGATTCTCAGTTTTGAGAAAGAAACAGGTAAAGTTTGCGAATTATATGAAAATAATATTCGCAAAACGAATGGATGAAAAATATACGGGAAAAATGAAATACAGAGATAATAAAAGAGAGAATTTGGGTGAACGAATAGGAAGAAGATGTAGGAAATTAAATGAATATAAACCCTACGTGACATGCCGCCATCACGAAAGATAAGCTTCTGTGGCCAGAGGAGCTCAACATTATGTGTCCCCCTCTAAAATTGACATTATAGTAAAACAGAGGGACAATACCTTGTTTAAATTGATAGGAACTGTGAACGTTTCCCCCTACTATTTCCAAGATAAACAAACACTTGAAGTCATGATGACAAATAACAACATAGCTTGAAAAACAAAACCAGTATTACCTCATAGTACTACTACACAACTGACACACATAGGATAATACTAATAAAATTTGTCACTACAAGGTTCATATTTATAAATTATGTACATATAAATTGTGATTACATTTGATTGTGATTCCTGGTTCACTGTGTAGTTGAATCAGGATATATATTAGTGAAAGTAATTAATACATATCTATTTGAAACTTTACCATTGACTCATTTAAGATAGTCTTATAGAGTGTTAAATGTGTGTGAGTGTCACAGTGTTGTCAAGTGTGGTGGAATAAGTTAAATTGTTTATCTGTCTGTTGTTGTTGTGACTTACACTTCATCATTTACATAACCCTAGACATTCAACGTAGTCATCACAATATTCCAGAATAATTCTGACTGAGGTATAAATGTGGTAGCAAGTAAGGTTATCTGTAAAACACTACACCTATTAGATACAGATACCTTCACAGCTGATCTCAGTCAGTACACTAAGTCCCCTATAAATATTTATAACATCCCACTTTACCACAGTCAGTTACATTTGATCTCTCCCGTTTTTCTTGTCAGTACACATTATCTCTCTGTCTGTTTTCTTGTTATAACAGATTGTTTAGCTATAAGTCTTAAGCTGAGTTAAAACTGGTGGCGCGCTACGTTAATCACTTGTGATCTTACGAAAGAGTTACTATTCGTTTTGACTCCCTTATTTTAAGCAATAGAATAGGTAATTCTGGGTAGATTATATCTGCATAAAATCTTATACGCTACCACTACAGATAACAATTAAAACCATTTATTCGCTCTCACCAGTTTCTCGGAATAATCTCCATACGGACTTAATTCACAACTGCTATCAACATGAAGGATAAGGTTCACGTAAGCTAGAAAAATCCAAAGCTTGACTGATAGATAGTTTTAGAGACAGTCGCTTACGTACTCGGCTCGCTTTCGCAGACCGTTCGAGATGAAGCAGCGTACTAGCACGTAATAAGATACAAGAGCTTCTGATCTCCCCCCGATTAAACAGAAATCCACGTACGTTAACCGCAGTGTTTCCTCCTGCGTTCTTAAGGCAACGAAGGGATGACGCAACATAAGCACGGCGCTGGTGTTCGTGAGTGGTGACTTTTGGCCACGATCAAAGTTCTCTCCCGTTAAAAGGAACAGAGAAATTACCCTGAGTTTCTCGTATCAAAGAAAATCCTACAAGAGTTAGGTTTCCTGTGGGACCACCAAGAAAGAGTTGTTTGATCACATACCGTCATGCGCGTACAGAAAAAGGTCTAAAATGCTGATTGACAGACAAGATGCCAGCAAAATCGCTGTTAGAGACGACGTTTACAGAAAAGTGGGCGAAAATTTTTTGATAGACTGAAGGTAGACAGGTCAGAATGACGAGAATAGCAAAACTACGGTCAGATAATTCCACCGCCCGTCACAGTCTACTTCTTAGTCTTCTTCTTCTTCTTCCTTTTCTTCTTCTTCCTTTTCTTCTTCTTCCTTTTCTTCTTCTTTCTACTTTTTAGTCTTCTTCTTCGAACTACTTCTTAGTCTTCTATTTTGGTAATCTTTACCTTTAGTGCCGTCTGGTATGTATACAATGTGTATTGAGTTAGGGTTAGAGTTTGGGTTGGGGTTAGGGTTAACCCTATCTCCTAACAACTTCCTGTCTCCATTACTTTTTATACATTCTCCTGTTGACTTCTGTACCGTGATGTAAAACGGTCCAGTATCTTTTCTCTATGCCGCCCTCTATCATTTTTGTCCCCGTTAATCTTACCTGTTGACACAGTATATTCCACCTTTCTTATAACAAGCATTAACATACTTATCAAACAAAACAAACACAAAAAAACACCAAAAAAAAAGGTTCCCCTAAACCTAATTATGGTAAACCATGTTTACCCCGTGGTTATGAGGCCAGTGACTGTTTAATACACTTGTCAATCAGTTTCACATCTCTGGTTAACTACCGTCAAAAATCAATTGATGTCCTGAACCGTATCTGAAAGCTCGTCACGGCCTTACATCTATAACCAGTGGCGTAGCTACAATTTAAGAGCCCCCCCCCCCCCCGGAAACAAATTATGTGGGGGCCTCCTTACGTACTGGGCTTAACAACTATAATTAGTATACGGCAGTTCCGTCTAAAAATATAACTACTGTACTTACTTCATCATCATTATCCTGTAGCTACCAAAGAAGCACAAATCTACAACAAATTTTTACCTGATCCTCCTGTTCTATGACGTCCGCTCAAGATCTCCCCAAGTCTTCTTGATCTCGTTCATTTCTGGCTTCAGAGGCGGAGACAGGCTATGACGTTAAGCACAGGAGCACGGTATATATATATATATATATATATATATATATATATATATATATATATATATATATATATATATATATATATAATATATATATATATATATATATATATATATATATATATATATATATATATATATATATATATATATATATATATATATATATATATATATATATATATATATATATATATATATATATATATATATATATATATATATATATATATATATATATATGTATATATATATATATTTATGTGTGTGTGTGTGTGTGTGTGTGTGTGTGTGCGTATGTATGTATGTATACAGGGTGGGTCAAAAGTCAAGTCCCATGTGCAGTTTATTATATAGACGGCTTGAAAATCGTAGCATGTTCATGGATGAAGCGGTGTTTCACCTTAATGGTTCACTCAACAGATATTATGCACGATTTTGAGACATTGAAAACCCACACCGGGTAACACAAAGGACATGTGCAAAATAATCCATGAATTATGGTATGGCGCCGCTTTTTGGGTAGTAAGATTCTGCGAGAAACAATTCCAAGAAAATGGATTGGACGTCGTGGAGCCATTGAATGGCCACATAGGTCTTCAGACCTAACTCCTATGAATTATTTTGTATGGGGCCACCTCAAATTAGTTGTTTATGCCAGTCAATTCGAGAATTTAATTTAATGTATATAGTAAATTGCATATGGCGGGGCTTGACTTTTGACCCACTCTGCACAAAGCCGATGGTCCCTTCTTACCATTGCTTTCCGGGACTCACTTGGTGCTGAGGCCTCGGGGCGTATCCGGTCGCCCGAGCGGTAGTTACGCCACTGGCTCTAGCCCATCCCTATGTTATGTTTACTTTCTTGTCTCGACATCCCTTACGACTCATTATCCAACTTTTTCCCGAGTTTCACACGCATATTTATGTCTATGCTGTCCATCAATCTATTATCACGATGTTTCCTTTTATAGGGATGAGGGCGGAGAAAGCTTTTTTGGTCTTCATTTGTAGTACGTAATTTTTTCGCCGAGTACAAATGAATCCCATTTTCTGCTAGTATAGATTACCACATTTTCCAGCTGCCTATTTTCACCACGTGATCGAGGCAGCATACGTGAAGAGACACTATACTCGGTCCGCAAGCTTAGCATTTATTCTTTCACGCCTATTTTGTTTATACTTGGTACAGCACATTTGTCAGAGGAGTAAACGAGGGTTCAACAGCTTGACCTCTTGCAGAAATAACCTTGAACTTTCTTACGCACAGTATATTAAAAGTTATATAACTGCGAACGTAAAGAGTATTTACAAATAGGACGTTGGAAAACTGAAGCTGTGGTAAGTTTTGTGAAAATTTTGTTTTTGTTTAATGCATTCGGCAGATGTCACTTCTGTTTAATAATTCACACGAGTACACGGATCATGTAAAGTTTATTAATGAGTGATGTGTCTTATTTATTTAATAACTAACAAATTGGAACTGTCGTACCTTATGTACTTGTAACCTGCACTGTCATTATCGTTATCATCGACATTATAATACCCTCTTGCAAGAAGAAGAAAGGTCTTCTAAATTGTCGTGACTACTGTTGTATGCGATCCTATCTCTTCATAACTCCTGTTGGCTATTAGCTCTTTGACTACCAATGGCCGTTATATCGGTGCCCATATTGTTCTGTCGGGACATGAAATCGATATAGCGGTTTATTTGCAGGGTACTGGAAGAGTTAGTTCTGCTGCACACTTTCTTTAGTGGGAGTCTCTAAGGAGAGAAAGAAAGAATACGTCTACTGCTTAATCAAGCATGTCGTAAGAGATGAGTAATAATATAAGTTGTGAATGTGGCTGGAAGCCCTCATCATGTAAGACTTATTGCTGCAGAAACCACCTATACAAAAGCAAATTAATACAGTGGTGACTCGATGCTGCATAAGAAGCAAAAATGTAAAGCTTGATGATTTTGTTAAACTGTCAAGAACGGTCTTTTCGTCAGCCGTATATATTTTTCTATTAACTTGACCTTTGTCAAAATGTCTTCGAAATTTTATCGCCTAACAAATTCCCATATGGACGCCGATTGCTGCTTTAAGATATGTGTAATAGGCTTCCCCTGACCGTTGGTACGTAACAGGGCCTTTCAAAGTTAATCATTCTTTAGATGTCTATGGTGTACTTAACGTTATCTGTACAACCACATCTGCCTGGTCGTAAGTGATCTTCATATTTGTTTACACATTATCCGTTAGTCTAATTAATGCGAATGCCTGGAGATTTTAAATCAGATAAGATCAGGTGCCATTGACAAATGTCTGCAGTGAATCTTCAATGTCTTCTGTATCTTGTCTTAATAGTACATCCTGACAGACTCTTTCCTGTCTATCTCTTGATGTTATTTTCCTATTTTTTTCGATTTTTTTTTCACACCCATCCATTGTTTCCCATTTATAGCACCATCTTTTTATTATTTTTTTATTAATGTGTTTGATACTTTTCTTTGTAGCACGCTCCTTTCAACCATCTACCATGTACATGGAGTTGTTGGTTATATCAGGACGTGTTTCCTTTATTGTAATATTTTTTTGTTTGTATTTATTTTATACTATATTATCTCTAGTAGGTATTTTTCCTTTTGTAGTTATAGTTCAAAATGGTTTTTTAAAATCCAAAATATGCTATTTTCTAAGCTAGTATGTTTTTAATTTTCATTGGATGGTTTATTTGGTTAATCTGTATGTATCTGGGGGGATGTTACGGTATATGATATTAACGCCGTCTGCTAAAGGTTACCAGACGTGCAATTGTAAAAGGTTAAGGCATTTAATATATTGCGATAGAGGTTTCAATTTTGAACGCTTTAGACACGATCGATTATGACGTGTATAGAGTTGTTTAGGACACAGTCGGTAACTAAGAAACGCTACCCTTTTCACATTGACCGTCAAGCTGTTAAGACGCGTATGACTTTCCTTCCAATGTTGGGCATGGTATTGCCATACAGATATATTTTATGCAAGTACGGACATGGGTCAGTCCATTGCTATTACGAAGATTTGAAATGATTAAAGGTCAGTACGAAGTGAAAATTAAGGAAGGATGAATTACAGTCCATAGTATTTGATTTTGCCAGACTCATAGACTCACTGTCGGCCGTTGGAAACCCCAACCGCGCGTGCATACAGCTATGACAATCTGCATACAGTAATTTGATTATTGGACAAGGACTGATAGGATATCTACATATCTATGCCATATATTTTCAAGTTATAATATGTACCTTTGTGATCAACATGCATGAATCGTCTTGACGTGTAATCTGTATTAAATAATTGTGGACTCAATGGAACCGACTTGTCACATCAATCGTATTCCAAGGTTCAATTATTGTTCAGAATCTTCCACCCCTGCATTCGCGTAATCTTACATAGAAGGCACGATACACGATCACTCAAGAATATCAAGAAGATAAAACAATGGCCAGAATTTATAACTACTTTATTGACATTATATGGAACATTGTTCAGAGCTAACCAAACCACTACTTGCAACAGACCACTTGCAACAGTGGTGGCCAATGTGGGGATCGACAAAAAAATTTCTGAATGACTTTCGAATGAAATGTTTACGATCAAGTTACGATCACATGATGTGCTGAATTATGACCTATGACGCAGTACTCAGTCTAATGCCTAACAACGCGACGTCACTGAAATTCGTGTAGGTGAAACTATCGGAGAAAAAACTGAAGTCGTTCTTTTAAGCCTAACCAAGGGAAAAATAAGTCATTTGAAGCAGACACAAGAAATGGACTACAGGAGCAGGCAGTCAAGGGCATTAGCCTAGCTGTTGACGACCTATAGCACTGACCGAAGCAACGGGAAAGATAAGTCTAGCTGTTTAAATTGTCGTCATTGCAAAACCGTAATACTGAGTCCATTTCGCTTTGATTAGGCATGTCTATGTATTTTCATGTATATATGTTAAATTTGTTTTCCATCGTATGTATTTGTTGTTAATTCGTGGGCCGGTTGGAGAGGGAACTGAAATCTCTGGGAATGTCGCGAACAGCTGACCACCTAGATTTCAGTCGTTCTTAGGGAACTTAAACGATCGCACTTTTGGAAGCCCATTGAGGTTGCCATTGGACAGTCTGTCCAAATTTGCTACCGTTTGACAATTTGCGTTAGCTGTACTGTCCCGTAGATAATTGGTGTATTTTATTCGTATTCAGTTAATAATTTTATTCAGTTCTGTACCATGTTCGTCACTATTTCGTCCATTCTCCTCTGACTATCATTTATTTTATGATTGTTAATTTTCGTCCGTTATGAGTCCTGTGACGTCATCATTTTTCGCAGTCATTTTTATTTTTTGTGTACTTTGAATATTAAGTTGACCTCGGGTCAGACCATGACCTTTCATTTGGTCTGTGACATTTCCGCTTATTTTATTTAGTTCATAAATTCATTTTTAATTGTGAAAATGTCTTGTTTGCGTCTTGACATTGTTTGTACCCTTTAGTTGCATCATTGCTTGTCTGTCCTCATGATATATATTTATATTACATTAATAATATGCTATTATATGCAATAATACACTTGTAATCTAATTTAATTAATTTTTTCTGAAATTTAAGGGTAATATGGGACATTGCATAATTATGCAGTGATAGTCCAAGAAAGTAGCACTACAATTTATCATAGATGCCTAGGGCATAATAATATAATATATATATTGACAAAATAAATAATCTTATAGCTACCTTTGAGGTAATAGACCCATTGTATATTATTTAATATACTTTTCTGGTACTAAGAGAGTGACTTAGTACATTGAACAATATCATTACTAGGAATTATACCCAACATTATTGGACATTGAAATTAATTGTGTGATATAATTACATTATATTTAACAGATATCATAACTATTTATGATATAGTATTATTTAGATACAATATTGTTACAAAATATTGTCTATTAGTTGAACTTAGACATTAAGTTCAGTACTATTGTGATTATCTATATTGAATATTCCTAAGTTGAGTAAGTATAATAATTACTCTGAAGCTACTATTGACTAATTTAATCAGTAATTATCAATAATTACTTACAGATAAAAGTCAAAATGCTTACTATAGACCATTTCGTTAAGATTGGTCGTGAATATGGTTATAAATCTCAAGAACTTCGTCAGTTTGCTGAATCAGAACTCGAAAAATATGAAAGAAAGGAAGAAGAGAAAAAGGCTGCATTAAAGAAAGAGGAAGAGGAACAAAAGGCAGCATTAAAGAAAGAGGAAGAGGAACAAAAGGCAGCATTAAAGAAAGAGGAAGCAGAACTTGAGATGAAGCAAATTGCCAAGGAAAATAGGTTGAGAGAGATTGCTCAACGTGAAAGAGAAGAGCAAAGAGCAATCTCCAGGCAGGAAGAAGAGAATAAATTGAAACGAGAGGAAATTATTTTACAACAAGAAATGGAATTGGCGCGTATTAAATTGGAGACAGCAAGATTACAAGCACAAAATGCTGATGCAAACCAGAATAATAACGCACAAAATGGATCATCATCCAGCCAGCCTAAACACTTCTACAACTTTAAACTACCCATTTTCAACTTGAACGTCGACGACCTTTCATCGTTCCTGGCACGTTTTGAACAGACTTGCAAAACAAACCATTTGCCTGAAGAGTCATGGGTACTCAAGTTAAATGAATTCTTGGTTGGAGAACCACTGACAGCTTCTCAAAATGCTGACCCATCAATAGCTAATAACTACGGTGCTATTAAGTCCTTGCTTCTACGAAGATTTCACCTGGACGAGGAACACTGTAGGTTGAAATTTAGGGGAATTTTACCTGAATCTCCAAGGGATTTTGCAGGATTCATTGCGAATATACGCAATACATTTAACAGATGGGTTGAACTGGCAGAAGTCAACAAATCATACGACAAATTAGTTGATTTACTACTACGAGATAAGGTATTATCTTCGGTTAGCCAGCCATTTTTTGCATATTTGCAGGAGCGTAAACCAGGTACTATGGATGAGTTAGAAAAAATTTCTTTAAACTACTGTTCGGCACACCCGAATGCAACCATTTCTAACTCCTCATTAAGAGAACCTCTACCTGTGGCGTCTAATATGGCCTACAATCACAATAACAAACAAAGACATCACAGTGTAGACAGAAGCAGGTTCCAAAGAAATCACAATGTTAACTTTCAGAAGGGACATCCCAGCTGTGCAACGGGGGAATATGTTCGTTGCATGACGTTTGGTGGAACAATAGAGTTTTACCCCACAGCTATTATTCATGTCAACACTCCTTTCTTCACAGGAAACGTAAAAGTATGTATGCTAAAAAAGCCTATAGCTGATTTGATGGTTGGTCGTATACACGGCAGTAAAGATTGTACTCCAGATGAGATTATAGAATGGGAGAAACATAACCTATGCACTGGAAACGCCGTGACGACTAGAGCACGACGTTGATTACGTCTTAGATATCAAGGGACACAAAAAGATATTTCATATTATTGTTACGGTATATGATATTAACGCCGTCTGCTAAAGGTTACCAGACGTGCAATTATAAAGGTTAAGACATTTAATATATTGCGATAGAGGTTTCAATTTTGAACGCTTTAGACACGATCGATTATGACGTGTATAGAGTTGTTTAGGACACAGTCGGTAACTAAGAAACGCTACCCTTTTCACATTGACCGTCAAGCTGTTAAGACGCGTGGAATTGTTACGGTATATGATATTAACGCCGTCTGCTAAAGGTTACCAGACGTGCAATTGTAAAAGGTTAAGGCATTTAATATATTGCGATAGAGGTTTCAATTTTGAACGCTTTAGACACGATCGATTATGACGTGTATAGAGTTGTTTAGGACACAGTCGGTAACTAAGAAACGCTACCCTTTTCACATTGACCGTCAAGCTGTTAAGACGCGTATGACTTTCCTTCCAATGTTGGGCATGGTATTGCCATACAGATATATTTTATGCAAGTACGGACATGGGTCAGTCCATTGCTATTACGAAGATTTGAAATGATTAAAGGTCAGTACGAAGTGAAAATTAAGGAAGGATGAATTACAGTCCATAGTATTTGATTTTGCCAGACTCATAGACTCACTGTCGGCCGTTGGAAACCCCAACCGCGCGTGCATACAGCTATGACAATCTGCATACAGTAATTTGATTATTGGACAAGGACTGATAGGATATCTACATATCTATGCCATATATTTTCAAGTTATAATATGTACCTTTGTGATCAACATGCATGAATCGTCTTGACGTGTAATCTGTATTAAATAATTGTGGACTCAATGGAACCGACTTGTCACATCAATCGTATTCCAAGGTTCAATTATTGTTCAGAATCTTCCACCCCTGCATTCGCGTAATCTTACATAGAAGGCACGATACACGATCACTCAAGAATATCAAGAAGATAAAACAATGGCCAGAATTTATAACTACTTTATTGACATTATATGGAACATTGTTCAGAGCTAACCAAACCACTACTTGCAACAGACCACTTGCAACAGTGGTGGCCAATGTGGGGATCGACAAAAAAATTTCTGAATGACTTTCGAATGAAATGTTTACGATCAAGTTACGATCACATGATGTGCTGAATTATGACCTATGACGCAGTACTCAGTCTAATGCCTAACAACGCGACGTCACTGAAATTCGTGTAGGTGAAACTATCGGAGAAAAAACTGAAACCACTACTTGCAACAGACCACTTGCAACAGGGGAGTCTTTCACGAGTTTGGACTACTGGCTCGGATCCTTATTTATTTTTTATATGTTAGCCTTAGTTATTGTAATATAGTGTTTTATTGACTTTTGCATTTCTGAAGGGGTCTTTGTGCCTATGAGATTGTCTACCCTCATTTCTACCTTGTGGTTACTACAGTATGTCTTAATGTTTTGCCTCTGTTGGTCATATTTCTTGCAGTCCACCAGAAAGTGTCTAATTGTGTTTGGTTCTTGACACTCTTCGCATGTGGGTTCCTCAATCACGAAATATCCAGTTCCAAGCTTGAGCCTCAGCAATTTTTAATTAATTGGTATTCTTAGTTAATCTTTTATTTGGCATTTTATAGCTAGTTCTCCCTCCTTTGGCTTCTTTGTCTGCAAGCTCATTTCCTGCTATCCCCACATGTGATGGTATCCATGTTAGTGTTGCACTGCATCCTATAGTGTGCAGATGTGTATTAACCTGTAGTATTTCCTCTATAATATCTGGCCTGCTACATTAATTTATGTTTCTGATAGCTAATACTGATGAAAGGGAATCTGTGAGAATGGTTACTTTTTTGGTGGGTTTTCTGCAGCTATTTCTAAAGCTTTTAGGATTGCAACTAATTCTGCTGTAAAGATGGATGTATTACCTGTTACTTTGTATCTTTTATAAATTTTTAATTTTGGTATTGCTATTCCTGCTCCTAATTGTCCTTCTTCATCTTTTGACCCATCTGTATATGTAGTTAGGCTATTATTTATATACCGTTCTATGTACTCTAGTGCTTTACTTTTTGCTGAAATTATGTCGTTCACGGCTGTTTGTGCCCTATACCAGAGCGCTCTTTTAGTTTCGGTGACCGGAATTCTGACACCGGGTATAACATTTTCATGTGCACCGTAAAAGACTATTGAAGTTTTTGGCGGGGAAAATCAACTGATGTGTGTGTAAAATCAGTAAAATATAAATCATTACACAATCGTTCTGGATAAACACAGCGCTAAAATTCTTTTGGGTACTATAACTTTGTTCTGTGTTCTATTTTTGATTGCATTTTTATTTGTTTGAAATTGTTTTTGACGGAGTTACAGACTTTTGAAAACATCGTCATCATTTGAGGAAATTCATAAAATAAGTAATCATTTTATTAATTTAATATCTAAAAATCGGCCCATTCGTTTGAGTTTATAATTATAAAGACTTCCCGAAGGGAAGCTAAAGATTATTTCCACATACTTTTTTTTTGGTTTCATATCTTGAGAATGTGTGGTAGTCAGTTTTGTGAGTTTGGCATTACAAGAACAAGCATATTGTCACCAGATTTTATAACATTTAAATCACTGTTAACGCATTCCTTGTCGCGAGGTGTTTTGAGGAGGATGGAACAGCTTGTATGGAATGGAAGAATAAAGATAATAATGTCTTATCGATAGTCTATGAGTTTGAAGAAACTGCCTCTACTCGGGAAATAGTGTACTAGAAATTTACTTAAAAGAGAATTCTGGTACCTAAACAGGATATTTTCTGGACGATAAATTCTTCCTCAGGAATCCTACAAAAGGACTGTGTAAAGCACATAAGGTTGAGAAAGAGATTTGGTGTCCAGCCACAATTAAAATATCCCGACCCAATAGAAGTTAATTGAATTATGGCTGAGCCCCCAGGGTGTAGATTTATATTTAAAACAAAATACAACCCAAATAAAGTTAACAAAAGAAAATAACAACAGACGCTGTTAAGTTAAATTGAATAAAAGGGTATAGAATCTTACATCTCTGAATATACATATAAATATGAAAAAAGTTTAGCTCTACTGTTTATTAAAAAAAACAACTAGTGTGTCATCATATGGACAGTAGATCTCTTCTATGGTAGTTTTGCTGGTAGGTGTTAATACTCATCTCCTCAAGGACTGTAGTAGCTGCGGAGATGATTTTGGTTTGGACTCTCTTGGTTTTGTATGCTCCAGCACTTTGGTCTCATAAACAGTTCTATGGGTTCAGAGAGTGTCAGAGTTTGCTTCCCTGGACTCAGTGCACATCACAGATAAGGATGGGGTAAGTCACCTCTGCTGAATACCTCTTCTGCTTATGGGATGTGTGGTATGGTTACTGGGTGATAGGATATGGTTGGGTATGATAACCTATTTGATAGGGTATGGTGGGTAAGGGTAATCTTTGGTACCATGGACTCGTACCCTGGACCTGGTTTAGGTATCTGGTACCCGCAACCTGATTTTGTACTTTGCAACCACAACCTGGGTTTGTACTTTGTAACCGCAACTTGGGTTATTACTGTGTAACCGCAACCTGGGTGGATTTGCTCAACTGAATTCACTAGGAATATTTTGCAACAGTAATGCCCACTTTGGGCCCATATACGCTTCTATTTCGAGCGATGGTTAGCGTTCTAATGCTTAAAATTCCCTCCCAATTCCAGGATGAGGTTCCCGGGCAGGGGTGGGCTGTGGTATTGGTGCAAATTCATCTATTTTGGTCCCAGGGGTATCAAGTTAACTTCATTAAACTCGCCCTAGTATCCACTGTGCACGTGTTTGCAGCGGCAGGCAGGGTTTCTGCCCCTTTCTTGATTTACGTGTGTCCTGTTTGTGACATCCGGTCTGTTCGTAGGACTGATTTTCACCTTTTCAAGTGGAAAGACTTAGGCTGGCCAAGGGAATAATTTATTACCATTTGCCGTGAATCCTGAGGCTAGCTAATACTGTGAAATCTAAAACTAGAGAGAGACTTTGGTTTCTTGTCTAATGATAGGAGAAATTTGTAGAGGGATAAAATAATAGACAGAAGAAAAAGTCGGGGAGAGTCGTTTCACGACATAAGCTCCCTTTTGAAAGTTCGGCCAACGGCCAACTATGTTCGAGCCGACTCTTCTCTTATGTCAGACACTACATTCATGTATCGTGTCCTCCATTCCTTCAATCCAACTATATCCTCTTTTTCCTCTGTCAAACGGTATGCCTGTAATCCACACATGGCTATCCGTTTCATCTTCAATAAGTAGTTGAAGAGGGTTGAGCAAGCCTGCTCGCATGATAATCCCACTGTTCCTTTCCTCCTTATGGATCCTCCATTGAAGCTTGCCTCCTGGCAAAGAGCTTGCATTAAAGCCTACACTCTGCTTGCAATGCGGTCTATAGCAAATAGTTTTGCATGATGAGGTTGTCAACCTCATACACAACCTTATTTTTGTCATATTACTTGACCTGCCTAAGGCCACATACCTATCTCCCCAGGTATGAGAGCGTGTATGATCTTCTTTCGCTGTTTCTCCAGTGACAGAGAAAGATAAGTCTACCAGTTGTTCCTGACCACCAGGTACCAAGGAAATTTGGACCCGCTTCACTTTCTGATCCCAGAGAGTGGGTGAGGTTATTGGAACTGAGTGAAGACTAAGTGCTTGAGGCTCATGTTCCTCTTTAGCCGTTTCTCCTGTGTTAAAGGAAGATATTCCTGAAACATATTTCATCCCACCGGGTACCAAGAAACTCTGGGCCGGCTTCACTTTCTGCACACAGATAGTGGGTGAGACTATCAAAACTTGTTCAGAATTAAGTGCACTGGGGTGGTCAATCCCTTTGCACTCTTCCAACTTTTCAGTGAAAATGTTGGAAGATGAGTTAGGCATTGGAGTCTCCATAGCCTGTTCAGTCACGCCATCTCTGGATCGTGCTGAGTCTTCTAAGATGATATATTTCCCTCCTTGAGGTATGGGGTAAATTCGTTCATCCAATATTGCGGCCTTTACTTTGCCGTTTACAAAGTTCGACCTAACTTCTACACAAGCTAAAGGCAAAATCATCCTTCTGTTATTTATCATGGGTCTGTTACACCAACATCCTCTTCAGTGACTTGATCAGGGTCAACGACAGAGGCTGAGACAAGGGCATCACACCCAAGACCTTGATAATACAAACAGGTGATTTCTTCTCCATTTACTGTGGCAGTCTCCACATTTTGAGAATCCCTGTATCCACTCCGGGCCTTCGTCAAGTTCCCATCCATGGTAGGGATCTTAGCTTTGTATGAAGTCTGTGGGTTTTGGTCTCGGCGCCTACAGTCTAACTTATGTAGGGTGGCCGACAGGTGATGTCCAAGAACATCCCTTCCCTTCCCATAGGTTTGCGTACTCCTTTTCCGTTGAATGATCCTATTTGGTTGAGCGATCCTATTCACTTGAGCGATCCTATTTACTTGAGCGATCCTATTTACCAGGTTTTTGGTGCGGTTGTTTTCGATATGCCTGTTGTGAGTTTTTGCTGAGGATGAGGAAGGTCTCTTCAGATTATCAGCACTCTTGTGCTTAATCTTGTTCTCAGGATGGTCTAGATGTCTCCGTTTAGATATCCGTACCTCTGCTCTGTCTGAGCCTGAATTCTGAGACATAGACTTGGCTTCATGTGGTGCAGTTATATTTACCGCTGAGGGTGGTGATGGAATTGGCAAAGGAGTGGCATGATGAGTATTCCTAGATTCAAGTTTATCCCTGGATTCCATTTTTGTAGGTTGAAACTGAGTTTCCATTTCTTGAAGTTCTTCCTTACACTGGAGGGATTTTTCTTTTCTTTGTCTCTCATGTTCCACATTCTCTTCCTTGCATTTTGCTCTCCATTCGATCTGTTGCCCCATTATACTCATGAAACATTCTACCTGTTCCGAGACGTAATTTTCCAGCAAACTTCCCGAGAAGCCACATAATTTTCCAATCTTATATAATGCGCTGTCCATTTCTTCAGTCCTTCTATCTCATCCATTTTAACAGCAGTGGTTTTGCTGAGCGAGTATGAGATCTCTAACTCACTATCAAATAAATACAGGCCTAAATACTTTCCATAGCCGTTACTAAACTAAAGTATTTTAACAACCTATGTTATTTAAAACCAGCATACATAAAATATAACTTAAATATTAGTTAACAACATGTAACTAATAACCAGCAGTACCACCAAGAATAGTTTTCATAACAACTTAAAATCTGTTTTTCTTGTAAAAATGTATATGTAATTTAGTCTAGGGTAATTTATATGTCCCCTCTTTAATCTAATCCTAAATTTGGACACCAATAAGTGACAAGTACCTACAGCTGTAGTGGTCTAGGAAAGATAAAGAGTTTTCATATCTCAGACAAGTGTCTAAATATGAAATAAGAGTTTATCCCGGACACGAGCTTCCCAGTTGTCGCGAGGTGTTTTGAGGAGGATGGAACAGCTTGTATGGAATGGAAGAATAAAGATAATAATGTCTTATCGATAGTCTATGAGTTTGAAGAAACTGCCTCTCTTCGGGAAATAGTGTACTAGAAATTTACTTAAAAGAGAATTCTGGTACCTAAACAGGATATTTTCTGGACGATAAATTCTTCCTCAGGAATCCTACAAAAGGACTGTGTAAAGCACATAAGGTTGAGAAAGAGATTTGGTGTCCAGCCACAATTAAAATATCCCGACCCAATAGAAGTTAATTGAATTATGGCTGAGCCCCCAGGGTGTAGATTTATATTTAAAACAAAATACAACCCAAATAAAGTTAACAAAAGAAAATAACAACAGACGCTGTTAAGTTAAATTGAATAAAAGGGTATAGAATCTTACATCTCTGAATTTACATATAAATATGAAAAAAGTTTAGCTCTACTGTTTATTAAAAAAAAAACAACTAGTGTGTCATCATATGGATAGTAGATCTCTTCTATGGTAGTTTTGCTGGTAGGTGTTAATACTCATCTCCTCAAGGACTGTAGTAGCTGCGGAGATGATTTGTGTTCGGACTCTCTTGGTTTTGTATGCTCCAGCACTTTGGTCTCATAAACAGTTCTATGGGTTCAGAGAGTGTCAGAGTTTGCTTCCCTGGACTCAGTGCACATCACAGATAAGGATGGGGTAAGTCACCTCTGCTGAATACCTCTTCTGCTTATGGGATGTGTGGTATGGTTACTGGGTGATAGGATATGGTTGGGTATGATAACCTATTTGATAGGGTATGGTGGGTAAGGGTAATCTTTGGTACCATGGACTCGTACCCTGGACCTGGTTTAGGTATCTGGTAACCGCAACCTGATTTTGTACTTTGCAACCACAACCTGGGTTTGTACTTTGTAACCGCAACTTGGGTTAGTACTGTGTAACCGCAACCTGGGTGGATTCGCTCAACTGAATTCACTAGGAATATTTTGCAACAGTAATGCCCACTTTGGGCCCATATACGCTTCTACTTCGAGCGATGGTTAGCGTTCTAATGCTTAAAATTCCCTCCCAATTCCAGGATGAGGTTCCCGGGCAGGGGTGGGCTGTGGTATTGGTGCAAATTCATCTATTTTGGTCCCAGGGGTATCAAGTTAACTTCATTAAACTCGCCCTAGTATCCACTGTGTACGTGTTTGCAGCGGCAGACAGGGTTTCTGCCCCTTTCTTGATTACGTGTGTCCTGTTCGTGACATCCGGTCTGTTCGTAGGACTGATTTTCACCTTTTCAAGTGGAAAGACTTAGGCTGGCCAAGGGAATAATTTATTACCATTTGCCGTGAATCCTGAGGCTAGCGAATACTGTGAAATCTAAAACTAGAGAGAGATTTTGGTTTCTTGTCTAATGATAGGAGAAATTTGTAGAGGGATAAAATAATAGACAGAAGAAAAAGTCGGGGAGAGTCGTTTCACGACATAAGCTCCCTTTTGAAAGTTCGGCCAACGGCCAACTATGTTCGAGCCGACTCTTCTCTTATGTCAGATACTACATTCATGTATCGTGTCCTCCATTCCTTCAATCCAACTATATCCTCTTTTTCCTCTGTCAAACGGTATGCCTGTAATCCACACATGGCTATCCGTTTCATCTTCAATAAGTAGTTGAAGAGGGTTGAGCAAGCCTGCTCGCATGATAATCCCACTGTTCTTTTCCTCCTTATGGATCCTCCATTGAAGCTTGCCTCCTGGCAAAGAGCTTGCATTAAAGCCTACACTCTGCTTGCAATGCGGTCTATAGCAAATAGTTTTGCATGATGAGGTTGTCAACCTCATACACAACCTTATTTTTGTCATATTACTTGACCTGCCTAAGGCCACATACCTATCTCCCCAGGTATGAGAGCGTGTATGATCTTCTTTCGCTGTTTCTCCAGTGACAGAGAAAGATAAGTCTACCAGTTGTTCCTGACCACCAGGTACCAAGGAAATTTGGACCCGCTTCACTTTCTGATCCCAGAGAGTGGGTGAGGTTATTGGAACTGAGTGAAGACTAAGTGCTTGAGGCTCATGTTCCTCTTTAGCCGTTTCTCCTGTGTTAAAGGAAGATATTCCTGAAACATATTTCATCCCACCAGGTACCAAGAAACTCTGGGCCGGCTTCACTTTCTGCACACAGATAGTGGGTGAGACTATCAAAACTTGTTCAGAATTAAGTGCACTGGGGTGGTCAATCCCTTTGCACTCTTCCAACTTTTCAGTGAAAATGTTGGAAGATGAGTTAGGCATTGGAGTCTCCATAGCCTGTTCAGTCACGCCATCTCTGGATCGTGCTGAGTCTTCTAAGATGATATATTTCCCTCCTTGAGGTATGGGGTAAATTCGTTCATCCAATATTGCGGCCTTTACTTTGCCGTTTACAAAGTTCGACCTAACTTCTACACAAGCTAAAGGCAAAATCATCCTTCTGTTATTTATCATGGGTGCTGTTACACCAACATCCTCTTCAGTGACTTGATCAGGGTCAACGACAGAGGCTGAGACAAGGGCATCACACCCAAGACCTTGATAATACAAACAGGTGATTTCTTCTCCATTTACTGTGGCAGTCTCCACATTTTGAGAATCCCTGTATCCACTCCGGGCCTTCGTCAAGTTCCCATCCATGGTAGGGATCTTAGCTTTGTATGAAGTCTGTGGGTTTTGGTCTCGGCGCCTACAGTCTAACTTATGTAGGGTGGCCGACAGGTGATGTCCAAGAACATCCCTTCCCTTCCCATAGGTTTGCGTACTCCTTTTCCGTTGAATGATCCTATTTGGTTGAGCGATCCTATTCACTTGAGCGATCCTATTTACTTGAGCGATCCTATTTACCAGGTTTTTGGTGCGGTTGTTTTCGATATGCCTGTTGTGAGTTTTTGCTGAGGATGAGGAAGGTCTCTTCAGATTATCAGCACTCTTGTGCTTAATCTTGTTCTCAGGATGGTCTAGATGTCTCCGTTTAGATATCCGTACCTCTGCTCTGTCTGAGCCTGAATTCTGAGACATAGACTTGGCTTCATGTGGTGCAGTTATATTTACCGCTGAGGGTGGTGATGGAATTGGCAAAGGAGTGGCATGATGAGTATTCCTAGATTCAAGTTTATCCCTGGATTCCATTTTTGTAGGTTGAAACTGAGTTTCCATTTCTTGAAGTTCTTCCTTACACTGGAGGGATTTTTCTTTTCTTTGTCTCTCATGTTCCACATTCTCTTCCTTGCATTTTGCTCTCCATTCGATCTGTTGCCCCATTATACTCATGAAACATTCTACCTGTTCCGAGACGTAATTTTCCAGCAAACTTCCCGAGAAGCCACATAATTTTCCAATCTTATATAATGCGCTGTCCATTTCTTCAGTCCTTCTATCTCATCCATTTTAACAGCAGTGGTTTTGCTGAGCGAGTATGAGATCTCTAACTCACTATCAAATAAATACAGGCCTAAATACTTTCCATAGCCGTTACTAAACTAAAGTATTTTAACAACCTATGTTATTTAAAACCAGCATACATAAAATATAACTTAAATATTAGTTAACAACATGTAACTAATAACCAGCAGTACCACCAAGAATAGTTTTCATAACAACTTAAAATCTGTTTTTCTTGTAAAAATGTATATGTAATTTAGTCTAGGGTAATTTATATGTCCCCTCTTTAATCTAATCCTAAATTTGGACACCAATAAGTGACAAGTACCTACAGCTGTAGTGGTCTAGGAAAGATAAAGAGTTTTCATATCTCAGACAAGTGTCTAAATATGAAATAAGAGTTTATCCCGGACACGAGCGTCCCAGTTGTCGCGAGGTGTTTTGAGGAGGATGGAACAGCTTGTATGGAATGGAAGAATAAAGATAATAATGTCTTATCGATAGTCTATGAGTTTGAAGAAACTGCCTCTCTTCGGGAAATAGTGTACTAGAAATTTACTTAAAAGAGAATTATGGTACCTAAACAGGATATTTTCTGGACGATAAATTCTTCCTCAGGAATCCTACAAAAGGACTGTGTAAAGCACATAAGGTTGAGAAAGAGATTTGGTGTCCAGCCACAATTAAAATATCCCGACCCAATAGAAGTTAATTGAATTATGGCTGAGCCCCCAGGGTGTAGATTTATATTTAAAACAAAATACAACCCAAATAAAGTTAACAAAAGAAAATAACAACAGACGCTGTTAAGTTAAATTGAATAAAAGGGTATAGAATCTTACATCTCTGAATTTACATATAAATATGAAAAAAGTTTAGCTCTACTGTTTATTAAAAAAAAAAAACAACTAGTGTGTCATCATATGGATAGTAGATCTCTTCTATGGTAGTTTTGCTGGTAGGTGTTAATACTCATCTCCTCAAGGACTGTAGTAGCTGCGGAGATGATTTGTGTTCGGACTCTCTTGGTTTTGTATGCTCCAGCACTTTGGTCTCATAAACAGTTCTATGGGTTCAGAGAGTGTCAGAGTTTGCTTCCCTGGACTCAGTGCACATCACAGATAAGGATGGGGTAAGTCACCTCTGCTGAATACCTCTTCTGCTTATGGGATGTGTGGTATGGTTACTGGGTGATAGGATATGGTTGGGTA